>JAECUM010036908.1:0-43120 GCA_016617855.1 Megalonaias nervosa
CAACAGGAACTTTATGAGCTAAGAAATACTCGTCAGCAGCAAGAGCAGCATTTTCCAAGGTTTCGATCTTATGCTCGTCAAGATAAGTCTTAATCTCACTATGGACACAGTTCTTGAACTCTTCAAGTAATACAAGTTGTTTGAGACTTTCATAATCTTGATCAACTTTCCTGGCTAAGCACCATCTATCAAATAACTGCTCTTTTTCTCTTGCAAATTCGACATGAGTTTGTCCAGCTTCTTTTTTATAGTTCCTAAATTTTTGCTGATAAGCCTCAGGAATTAACTCATAACCCTTTAAGATGCATTCCTTAACCAAATCATAGTCAGAACTTTGCTGTACTGATAGGGATGCATAAATATTTCAGGCTTTGCCAAAAAGTACACACTGCAATAATTGAGTCCAATGCTCCCTTGGCCATTTCAAATTTCCAGCACTGTTTCAAAATAAGGAAAATATTTGTTTACTTCTTTTTCGCTAAAAGGGGGTGCTAGCCTAAAAATTCTTTGTAATATCAAAACTTGAATTTGTATGTGGAGTGGGAATGTGCCTTTCACTTAACAGCTCTATTTCTTTTAACTTAATTTGAAATTCCCTTTCATCCTTCTCTCTTTGCATCTGTCTCTCTTTCTTCAAATTGTAACTGCATTTGTTTACCTTTCTCTCTCTCCTCTTTCTCAAGTTGTAATTGCATTTGTTTCTCTCTCTCCTCTTTTTCCAATAGCATTTGTTTATCTTCTTTCTGAAGTTCAAGCTTCCTTAACTCTAATTCCATCTTGTATTTTAATTTTAATTCCTTTACTTTTATGTCAGTCTGATACAGACTTACTTATCAAAACCAAAACACTTTTATCCAAAACATTCTTTTCTACCAAATACTGGATCAAAATGTTATTTCTTGCTTCATTAAAGAAGTGTTTGCCTCAGAAAGATCATATTTTCTGGCAACTTCAAGCAATTCATCTTTTTTCAAACAATCCACTGCTGCTGAGTAGGATTTGAAAAAAAGATTTCCACTTTTGATGACATTGTGAAAAAGCCTGTTGATTTCACTAAAGACTTCAAACAAAATGTGAAATAATATTTGGGATTTAAAAAATTTATGAAAACTAGGGGCATTTAAATTTCAAAAAACAATTTTCTGAAACATTTTAGCCAAAATTCATATATCCCAAGGACGAGACCCCAGTTTTCTTTGTTATGTGTCTAGGCTCGTACAAAAGTAACAAAGAAAAGAGTGAAGCTAACAAGCTATGTAAAATTTAACAAAATAATTTATTTCCCTAGAAAACAAAGCAAAAATATGAAAAAGGATTTATGGTTTATGAAACTAATCCAAAATTAATCGTAGAATTAATAAATATAAGTCCTATCGATAAAAAGTTCTAAGTGAATCACAGTTCAAATCCTGATGAAGTTCCAAGATGGAAGGCGATGACATCTTCTATAACCTGCTTTGTCCTGATGTGTCAACAGTTCTTTGTTGAATCACCAAGAATAATATTCCAGTTTGGAATTCCGAATAATTTCCAATAAATGTCCTTGTCCAAGAATTCCAGGGAAAATAAATTACATTAAATTGAATTAAAATAAAAAATTCAACTCAAACTGGTCACAACAAAAACACCTTTGAACTTCAAAGGTTTCAAGCAAGACTGGCCACAATCACTATAATAACTTGTGTTTTAAGCCTAACTACAACACAGAATGGATACCCGTATGGGGTCATGTGATCACTTTCTTTCAAGCGACGTAGAAACATTACATGCCGACTATCACATATTGCTATGGATGAATTTGATTCTACTGATTAATGATCTTTTATAAAGGTTTGTTTTTGGCATAGTCTTTCATTGCTTATGACATTTCTGGATGTCTAATATCACTATTATTGTTGAAAAGAAAAGCTGTTGTCCATGTACCATCAAACCCGTCCTACTTGCTGTATGTATGCTTTAAAGTAAATTGTTGTTGTTGTAGAGTTTAACGCCATTTTTCAGCACAAGATAGGCTATACATGGCGGCCAGTATAAATGGTGGAGGAAGAACCTGGGAAAACCCTGGAAAGAACCACCAACCCATGAGAAGCTACTGGCAAGCTTTCTCACATAAAATTACCATATGTGAAAGACAATACTGCAAGTAAAATAATATTACATTGCATAGATTTAATTAAATCAATGCGGTTTCTAAAAAAGTACATAAGTTGGTATATTTTCCAAATGTGTAATGTCACTGTGTAATAGCATTTCTACTAACTGTTATAAATTACATATGTAATAATAATCTCAAGATAAAAAAATACGTTCGTTGATAGTAAAAATATATTACAATGTCAAAGGTAATATTAGAAATGATTTTAAGATGCTTATTAAAGTAGTGTGTTGGAAATACTTTATGATATTATTGTTGGGGTCCAGTTTAAAGCCATGTGAAACCATTTCATATCCATAAAATGTTGTAAAATGTTCGTTCAGGCTTTGTATATCCTAAACCAAGTTTTAGCGAGTAGTGTGAAGGAGCATGGAGCGTGGTGTTAACTGAAATGCTATTAAAAGAAATGATGAAATCTGTGCCAACCTAAACATCATTGGCAACTTCATATTTTCTGCCTGACAAGAATGTATATATCAGTATAAGTACTGGCCAGAATTATTGGAAAATGTATGGATTTGAAATTGCTTGACAGTTTTATTTGACTCAAACTCTGCTGGTCAGAAAAGAAGCTTCAACAAATGGTCATGTCCATTTAAATGAACCTGAAAAAAATCTTGTTTCTGTATCAATTTCATTACTGAATTAGCATTGACTTTATCTGTTATTTAGTATCCTTCTTTCTTTCTTCCCTCCTACTGGCCATCAGAAAAATGAGTATGTATGCAATTTACCAAACAATTTTTACACAATATACCAAAAATGATATATGCAATATACTGAAAATTATGTACACAATGTACCCAAAATCATGTATGGAATATACCCAAAATTATGTATGCAATATACCCAAAATTATGCAATTTGGTCTGACAGATTCCTAGTTATTCTGTGTCTTTAAATGTGTTACACATTAGAATCCAATTCATGTATCACTACATTCAAAACACTAGTTAAACTTTGTAGACCATTCAATAATGATTAAAATCAGAGCTTGTTTTAGACATTATTCCTAAAATAAAACTTTTTTTTCACATTAAGTATATGGATGTTTCACAAACCACATGCTTTTCTTATGCCCCTGGAGTTTCTCCTGTTTGTGTGCTCCTATTTTTTGGCTTTTGTTTATCTTTGAGATTGTATACTGGTGGTCTGTCTAGAACAAAAATTATATTCCATTTACAAAATTGCATAAAACTGTTAATATTGCTTTCCATCAAACAATATGTCAAGAAGTCAAAATGTATGACAAAATTAAAAAGGAAAATATAAATTTCCAAGATGAGTAATGTTAAAACATCTCCAATGACTGAGTGTGTTTAACAATGACTAGGTAAACCCACTTTACAGATACCAAACAGCAGTAAAGTTTTTTCATGTTGACATCACTCAGATAATTGATATACAAGTCTAATAATTTCTGCATGTCAAATAAAATCAGTGATTTAATATATAGATTTAAGCATGTATTTCATTTAGTGCTAATAATAACACTTGCCCTGTCTAGATTTCCAATAGTGGATATCACATCACAGCCACAGGGGCTTGTATCATTGCTTATAATTTAACTATCAGTTATATATGTACTACATGTATATAATAATAATAATAATAATAATAATAATAATAATAATAATAATAATAATAATAATTATTGTTATTATTATTACATAGTAGATGTATGACTGGTACATTATATAAGCACTGATCCAAGCCCCTGTGATTGTAACTAGGAAACTTAAGATTATTTTTCTTAAAAAGAAAGAAAGAAATGTCAATACTAGAAACTCATTCTAATGAAACATGTACGCTGCATGACAGGCAAATCTATATACATGTATTGAGAGGCTGGACTGTAAACAAAGCAATGGAACACAGATTTCACTTCCAGATCATCACTAAGGCCTTATTACTCACTGTGCACTGACGCTGAAATACACACAGACAACCACACCATAAGCTCATATTCTAAAGAATAAACAATTACCTTTAAATCCATACCAAGAATGCCTAAATATAACTCTTGCATCATCACCAAAATGAGAGAGGATAAAATACTCTAAAAAAGGACTAGGACTACATTTGTGGGTACTGAACTGGAAGTACTGTGACCTGATTCCATAAACTATTTTGAGCCAAGTGCTTAAGGGGGATATTCTGTACATTGGCCCCATCAAATTTCTTAACTTACAACTATGGTGTGAGTTTTTCAGCTGTTACTGTTTACTAATTAAAGTTATGACTATATTTTTGAACTAGGTGTTTTGGGATTGTGTTGTTTTTGAAACTGATGTGAGGTATGTGCACCTGCCATTCTTTACAGTATGTAAACAGTGAAATAGCAATAGTTGGCTAGGAAGAAGAGCTTGCCACCCAAAGCAGTAAACACGTGGGTTCAGGGCAAGTAGATTATTTCAAAAATGGCTTGGATGGCAACTACTTTGAACTGCCTCTACCTATTTAGTACACAATGTTTTTCATAATTGTCACCTAGGATAAGGGCTTGTGCTTGCACTGTGAGCATCACATGATGCCAGAATTTACCTTCAGACATGAAAAATGCTAGTATAAATTTGGTGCTGGAGTGCATGAACTTCTATTGCTATCAACTGCCATTGATTTCTCTAGTCAAGTGAATAATATTTGTATGCTTTGTTTTAATACTGCTATCCAAAAATATGGACCTACTTGACATCACTTGTATTTTATTTTTAATGATTTTTTTTAATATACTTATAATACTAGGCAGGTGAATGTGGCATTAAATTTGCGCATAAAAACTGTCCCATGCATCTAAACACAATCAATCAAACCTTCCTTCCAATAAAGCAGCTCCGACACAAGTAAATAACAACCTAGTCCTACAACGTAAGCCATATCACATATTATTTATGTTTTAGTGCTATGTTTTGGTTAATTCTTGTGTAATTATATGTCACTAGTTTACATATACATACACAAAATTTTATTAAAAATGTATACTTGTTATGGCGTGTAGAGCTAACTGCACTTAACCAACCATGTGAGGTAGGTGATTGAATTTGGTTATGCAACAATTTACTCTTTGTACATGAAAGCTATTTTATTTTGGTAAACTTCACTTGTTTAAGCATGGTATGTGTGTTTTGAATGCAAAATGAATAAAGCACAGTTATTTGCTGTTGAAAAGGCTGTTGAGGGCCACAATATCATTTTATTAGGCCAAAGTGGGACAGGCAACAGTTTTGTGGTTAAGGAAATACAAAGGAAATTGTCTGCAGCAGGTAAAAATGTCAGTGTAATTGGCACAACAGGCATTGCAGCACTGAACGTGATAGGATGCACAGTGCATTCCTGGTCTGGGATTGATGATGGTAGATATGACAGTGATGAACAGTGTAGAAAACTTCTCACCGATGGACATTTTGATTCATATAAACAAAATATTTTGAAAGCAGACTGTATGAAAATCGATGAAATTCATATGCATTCATTGAAACTTTTTGAACAAATTGAACATGTCTGTAAAATGATTAAACATTCAGATTTATATTCTGGAGGTATACAAGTTGCAAGTGGAGACTTTTTTCAGCTTCCACCTATACCTGACCCATTGACATGTGATTCGCATGAATATTGTTTCAAATCCACCACATTTGCAATGGTATTTGGGCATAAAATTGTCCTTGATGAGGTCATAAGACAAGATGAATTAGATTTCATAAAGGCTATCAATGATATTTCAAAGGGAGAAATCCCTGAAGATACCAAAAACTTGATCTTGAGGCTGCAGAGACCTCTCCTTCCTGGAGATGACCCAATAAGACTTTGTGGATGGAACTTTGATTGTGAAATATACACTGTGTGCAAACTTATGGAAATGGATGGTGTATCAAAGTGTTATCAGTCAACAGACGAGGGTGACTATAATCAGTGCAATAAGTTGTATGTTCCAAAAGTGTTACACTTGAAAATTGGCTGTCCAGTTATCCTGGTCATACACTTAAGCTCAGCACTAGTAAAGGGTTTACAGGGAAAGGTTGTGGCAATGAAGGAAGACTCTGTGACAGTTGATTTTGAAAATAATTTAGTTCACTTGGGAAGAGAAAATTTTACTGTTTACAGTACCATTGATAAAAAGATTGTAGCCACAAGGCATCAAAATCTACTCAAACTATCTTTCAGCATTACTATTCACAAAGCACAAGGATTGACTTTACATAGAGTTGAAGTTGATGCCTCAAATATTTTTGCACCAGGTTAGTTGGGTGTGGCAATGGGGAGGACCAGAAATAAAAAAGGACTCAGGGTTATCAGTTTCAATTCCAACTCTAATTCCACATAGTTCTTGCATGTATGAATTCTACAAGTTTTGTACAGTTTGATTCAAGTTTAGAATGCTGTAGACATTCTGTTTCTTTATTAGAGAACCTCAGTGTTGACTTTGATTATGAAACAGGTTCTGATTCTGATAAGTCTGACTTTTCTGATGGAGAAATTTTAGAAGTTGATGAAATGTTGTCTGTTGGGGAAGACACGCCTGCTTCATGTAGTGACCAAGAATGTAGGTTAAATACAATATATTGCAGGTAGACGTATTCCAAAGAGTAGATACCATAATATGAAGAAAGGAAAGAAACAGCTTGTGCAGAAAGGAAATGGTCAGTCAATGTTTCTTATAAGTGTTACTAGTCTATGCTCTTAAAATAAGTAACAGAAAAGAGTGAAGACAACAAGCTTTGTAAAATTTAACAAATACTTTATTTTCCTAGAATACAAAGTGAACTTATGGTATTGCGAATTAAATCCAAAAATAATCCAAGAATTAAGGACACAAGTTCTAGTAATATAATGTCCTGAATAAAACTCAGTTCAAGTCCCAATGAGATTTAAAACTGAAGGCGATGATGTGTCTGTTATGGTCTGTGAAGTACTGATGTGTCAACAGTCTCTTGTTGAATAGCTGAAATATTACTCCAGGTTTAAATTCAGTATAAATTCCAGTTAATGTCTTTATCCAAGAATTTTATCAGAACACTTTTGTATTTCCAGAGAAAATAATCACTTGAATTCAATAATTTGAAGAAAATAAAATTCAGCCCAAACTGGTCACAACATAATACAACTTAAAGTACTAGATGTTAAAGCACAACTGGTAAAATCCTCAGTCACAAGATAATATAGTTCTCTGCATGACCTCAAGGTCACAATTAGCATTTTCTAAAAACAACCATTACCTAATTGGAAAATAACCTTCTAGGATATCTAATGAGCCTTGTTTATTTACAACACAATAGCCTATAAAATTCACTTGGAATTCTCCAAAACCCTGACCCTGATCAACATATATACTCCTTCTTTGCTTACCTGAACAATAATTCTGTTAATAAGCTCATACACAAAGAGAATAATGAAGCTATTATTAGTTGTTTACATAAATGAAATAAAAAAAATTAAAAACAAGTCAATCAGGTCAAGCAGAAATGAACTCAATTTTGGACAAGGTCAAGTCCAGCAAACAAAGTTACATTACAATAACATGTAATGAAATAAAAAAAGTTTAAAACTAACAGACAAACAATTAAATTAAATATACATAACACAAATAAAAATGTTAGATCATCTTACACCATCAGCTGTTGATTTGGAAAACAATAGCAAGTATAAACAGACGTTGCACGAGACACAAAGAAGACAGAATATCAACAATGGTCTTATCAAGGACTCTGTATCTTAATTTTTCTTGCTAGTTGACGATAAAAAGAGGCAGTGTCAACATTTAGATGCATTACATTGGCATGGTACAGAAGGTTTACTTTATTGTAAGACTGTAATACTTAAGGATAAGACACTGTTTGAATATTGGAAGTTGCTGTACATAAAGTTTGGTCCCAGTATGAGTGTCAGACAAGTGGACGATACCATGATTTCTTCATGTATCAGAAATCTATATGAAGATTTGATCGGTTGTTACAGTAGAACTGATGACAGTCAATTCAGACAAGATACTATTTCCAGTCTTGGAAAATTGAAATCAGAAAGTTTGAGACAGAGAGTGGTTGTGATATCAAAGCACAAGCACAGTAGTGATGCATTAGCTTTGGACATGAAATATATCGTCAAAAATCTGTCAAAAAATAAACTGTATTCTCACTTAAAACTGACCTCACAGATTTATGATCTGAAGGCTGTAGTATTTACTAGCTTCTTGAAATCGGATCTAATTTTGCATTGTAAAGCCTATGGCACAGAAGCAGGAAATGTACAGAAGAGTGGTCTAGTTAATAAACTATGTAATGTAATACCTGCTTTGAATGAAATGCCAGTGCCATATATTTAGTACAGAATAATCCTGTTGCCAGTTCTTCGAAAGCTAGTAGTAATCAAGACAATTCCACCTGTAGCAAAAGTAAGCCATGTACTAGAAAAAGAAGTAGAGTGGGAAAAGGAAAATGAAATGGAAAGGGTAAAGGAAAAAAGAAAATGGAAAAATACAACACCAGTAACACTAATTCTGTTTGCTCTGTATGTAAACGTCATTATGAGGCTGAGTTGTGAATCCAGAGTGATTTGTGTGATGAACAGTTTGATTGGTTTTGTCAGGGCATAGATAAAGAGTTGTGGAGTAGCACAGAAAATGACATATGGTTCTGTACTAAATGCTCTTAGAAAAAGAGTCAATGCTATATCAGACTTCACATTTATAAATATGGCAATATTGTCATATTTTATCATTGTGCTTTTGGACTTTTGGTTACATACACTGAACTCACATGCACTTATTTGTATCAGTAAAAAGGGAAAACAAATGACAATTTGATCCTCTACTCTCAGTTGACATGTTAATTGTGAGTAAGGGAGGGTGTTATCATTAGTTTTCCCCTGTTTAATTGAAATGTACTGTCTTTAGTTTGCATCACCCTAAATTGTTTTAATTTTACAAGTTCAATATGTACATCATAAATATTTAAGTTACTGAATGTGTTGTTCGAATATGATTGCATTTCTTTCACTCTTCAGAGATATACTGTCTTACAGTCATGTGTTACAGCCGAATCTGTTTTTGCAAAAAACTTGTATATTGAACACTTATGAAAATTGTTTATGAAATCAAAAGAATAGTAAAAATATATTGTTAAAAAGGGTGATGTACAGTTAACAATGATGCCAGTTTGGTTATAGTCTCAGATAGTACAGGAAGATACCTGAAATCTCAGTTACACATTGTAGGTATCAATTCCAATAAAATTACATAGGTTGACCAAAGCTGGAGAACTTCACAACAACATATTGATTTCCTCTCACAGTCTTGAGGATCTTGCCAAAATATACAGTAATTTAATGGAATGGTATTATTTTAGGCTTTGAACATGTGATGTAGCAAAAAACAGATGGGCAACTCATTGTTCATTTGCACAGAACCATTTCAGATTTTGAGCAAAGAACAATAAAAGTATTGGCTACTAATGCTTTTGGAAAGTATCCCCAAATTAAATTTGGACTCATTGAATTTCCCCTGTGTTTAACACATTTATTTATTGGACCTAATGAGAATCTGGACAAGTAAAAGATAGTCCAAAAAGTCAGATGGAACTGCATTGTGTTGGTATTCATTCAGTTTTATTCTACTATTGAATGACATACATCCAAATCCAATAGTGGAAAGATATTGGCTATGTAGGATTTTGGAATGCCATTACAATGATTGATGGTGTACAAAGATGTTGCCATTTCTATTTCCAAAGTTTCTTGGCTGTTGTCATATTATTCTTTACATGGCATACCTTCTTGATTCAGACATCTTTTCAATGAGACAAAATGTTGTATGCCTTAATATTGTTTTGCACTTACGTTTCTTATATTTTGTCCCCATTTTAATTCATTGTAGACTAGTACACTTTTGATTTAAAATCCTGCATCAGAGTATAGAATGGCGATTGTAAGGATTCTCTTATCTCACACATATAACACTGATCAGGATATAACACTGACCAGGTTGTCTTATCATGATAGATTAATAATGGAACAATTTATATGGTAGATTTAGTTTTCACATTTCCAACTCACATTTTCAGCATTTTGTACTTCTATACTTATGTTTCTAATATATAACACAATATTATCTGCAATGAATATGGTTTTCCATATCATAGGTAAATCTGTGTTTAAATTATTACAGCATATATTCTAATTATTCAGATTTTGGATTTCAGTAGGAGCATCTAGATCAGTGAAGGTAGGGATTGCCTTGTTTCACAACTGTAGGTTTGTTCCCAATGACAATGCTAGCATTAGTTAAGATGATTACACAGCTGTTTGTAGCTGTTATGTTTTGGAATATTTATGAAAATTACTGCATATACTTGCTTATAAGATGAATCCACATGCTAACTTTACTGACTAAGATATGTGGTTGCATAATATGCTGGCAGATCTGGGTCTTTGCAGTTTGTTAGGAATAGTGAATAGAACCACATCGACCCTGATCTGCAGGCATATAATGCTACAGCAGATCAGGATCTTTTTTGTTTGCAGTTTGACTCAACTTATAAGCAAATATATATGGTATAGTGATAAAACAGATGTATCTATGTGGATTTTGAAAGCCAAGTGTTATGTATACTGTTATTAAGTCTGAAATAGGCCCTGTAATGAATATATCAAATATGTCATTTGTTTTGTTCCAAGTGCACAATTCAGCCTTTCTCAACTCACTGATTTATTTCAATACCCTACCTCATAATAAAAGCCCAATTGATACTGGTTGAATCCACCTTAGCTATAATTCATCAGAGGAAAATCATTTGTTGTGTATCTTATTATGTCAGTTTGCCCAAACCACAGATTTTGGTAATATTAATGTAGCTTACATTAACCTCCCAAATTTAGGGTTTTGTATGTTCAAGCTCAGTGTTCAAGTTTCTGTTTTAATTTGTAAATAATTAAAAGGATGGCTTCACAAACATGTAGCCTCTTGTCCTCAGTTTTTGCCTTTATTCCTTTTACATTATTTCAGTATGCTAATTACTTTTCCTGTCCTTACCACCATTATAACCTCACTCCTGTATTCCATATTGAATAGGGCAAGGTTGCCTGGCCCATACATAAATATATATATAAATATACACACACATATATATATATATATATATATATATATATATATATATATATATATATATAAAGTTGTTTTAGTTTATGGCTAATGCAAATACTCTAGTGATGTTTTACAAATATTAACAATTGTACATTGACAAAAGATAGAAGAATGACATTACCTTTCAAAAGTAACAATTCAGAAATGCATGGTAAATGACCAAGATTAAATGAGGTTGAGAAAGAAACAGATTACAGCCACTGAAAGAGAAGCACATGGGCATATCTCTCTCATTTGTGGAGTAGGTTGTCAGGATGACACCTACACCTACTGCCTCTGCCACAAGCTAGACTTTCTAAATTTGCTAGATCCATATGACCTAGTTATGGCAGACAGAGGATTCCCAATTAAAGAAAGCTATTGTTACGACGTGCTTGACTTGTCATTCCCCCTGGTGGAAGGGGTAAAAAGCAAATGGCCTCAAGTGATGTTAAAATAACCCAAAAAGTTGCAAATATTAGGATTCATGTGGAATGAGCCATCAACCGACTTAAAATGTTTGAAATTTGGAAGGAAACAATTCCAATTACTCTGCTGCCAATTATTGATGACATTATCAATGAATGCTGCATTATGTAATTTGTTTCCACCATTAGTCAGTTATGAATGAATGCAGAAATATAACAATAACCTTCTCTGATATAACAAATATTGAAGTCCATCCTAAAGCTGAATTCCAGAATTAGTATGTTCTCTGTCACTATTACCAAAAGTAATTAAGCAAAATAACATTAGATTTCTTCTTGTGTACCATGGAATATGAAAAGTAATAGACTTGATGAGTATCTTCCTTTCTGAACCGCTCCGGTGGCCTAGTGGTTAGAGCGTCCGCCTCGGATGCGGGAGGTTGTGGGTTCGATCCCTGGTCAAGTCATACCAAAGACTTACAAAAATGGTACTAACAGCTGCCTCGCTTGGCGCTCAGCATTAAGAAGCTAGTGTTAGGACTGGTCGGCCTGGTGTCAGGATAATGTGACTGGGTGGGACATCATGCTACATGTCTGCGGCATGATGCCCCAGTGCTAGACATCACTATAAACTGCCACACTGCAGACATCATAGCGATATGACTGAAAAATTGTAAAAGCTATGTTAAAAATCATAATCACATCACATCACATCCTTTCTAGACTTCAAGCTTAGGATAAATGAAATTTTGTTCAGCTATTTACGAAAGACAATAAAAGTCATAAGGAGCAAGACTAAAAAATATACACACATAAAAGAGAAGGAATGGCAGTTTTAGAAATTTTAATGGCATAGATCCGTGATAAATAAAAATATCTCTCACCAGTATAGCAACATTGAAATACATGTACTATCATAAATGTTCAACTCATTATTCATATTGGTAGCAATATAATGGTACCATTATGTAAACCATACCCTGCAATTAATGGTTCCCATTAGCATGCTCTCACATCATTATCTAAAAAGTATATATGTTATTTGATATAACAGGCTATGTGTTTTTACATACTGGTAGGTAGACATGAACCAGTCATTTGCATGTAAGCTCTCTTTATGAATATACATCTCCATGGTTGCTAATTTATATACTGAAATAAATTGTGTAAACGAATGCAGTCATTGTTTTATGTGGAGATATTTATCATGCTCAAATAACTATAAAACAATGATTTCACATACCAAAGTTCATAGTGATTGCTTTCAGTAATGAGAAAATCAGACTATAACAAAAAAAATATGCATAAACACACTTTACATTGTACACATGTTCAAAGGAGTTCATATGCAACATAAATTTGTCTTTACTAAGCATCTTTCACAATACCATTTGTCTAGACCAACAAGTAGGTCTCCGCATTTTTTTTTTCTGTCAGAAAAAAAATAAATGCGGAGACCTACTTGTTGGTCTGCCATTTGTCAAGTTCAACTTCTTTGCTTTTGTAGGTGATATGCAGTTTGCAATGTCGCAATACATGATGGGTGGCCACATTGTCATTCCATCTTTCTCACCAGTCCACTCATTTGGTTTTAGTAGCATAGGGTCAGGCAAATACCCATCTTCTGTCATCCAAAGTGATTTGTACTCCCATCATTTTTCTCTGTCAACTTCTTCCTGAGTTGGTACTAAGGGTAACTTTTTTGCACTTGCTACAAATACTCGAGCATCTAATTCCTTTTTTGTCCCCACTGTCGAAAGCCCCCTTTTCTTCGAAAACACCTTCAAGCTGTTGACTTCCCATGTTTCTATTGCGTCAAAAGACATCATTCACTCTAGTCCTACAACGTAAGCCCCATCACCCCGATAATTTTCTTCTGGGTGGGTGATGGTTCTTACTGCCTGACTAATGGCACTGTGTAGCATGTTTTGATGTTGATTAACAGTGTAACGAAAGTAAAATTTTCAGGAATATCACACACAACTGGCAACCAAAAACGATGCTTTTCTACAAAGTAAAGTTATAATGTTTTTGTCATACTTTACTTACCCTGATGTCTTTTCTCTAATAAATTCAAATTCTCACAAAACAAAATGGACCTGTTTTCAAGTTTCGTTAGCCTACATTTCAGGTGGCTGGAAAGCGATGAAAGCCGGGAATGCTGAAATCGGGTTAGGTTGAAATATTATTCTTTAACGAAACGAATAAAAAATATATTATGCCTCTTGGAACTATAAGCAACATTTCCTTTCGTTCAAGAAATATATCCTCCACATGACCTACTTGAACATACTTTGGCATACCTCGACTACCATCTCATTGCAAAAAATTCAAATGTATGTCAACGGAATATGAAAATGAGTCCATTTGCTAATGTCATATTTTGATTCCACCAGGATAAAGACAGCACAGTAAGTATATTAATTACACATAAATTAGTGGAAGAGTGTTGATATAGGCTGCCAAGTGTGTGAGATATTCCTGAAACTTCGACTACTCGTTCCGATGTCAACCACATCGGAACAGGCTATGCAAGGCCATTATTTGGGTTGTAAGATGTAGCACTAAAACAAAAACATGTGCTATGTCTTACATGTAGGACTACGTTCACTCATGTTAAATGGCATGATGAATGAGGGTGTACCGCTTAGGTCCCTTTGACCTTTGACTCCTGACATCACAACAAATATGGCGGCACACAGTATAAGGGGGAGGGGCCAGTTTTTATGTACAAATTTAATGATGCAATCAGCGACCTAGTTTAAAAAATCATAAAAAATCAAATACACAAGTGGGGTCAAAAAGGTCCTTATTTTTAGATACCTATATTAAAACAAAGCATAAGAATATTATCCACTTGACCAGAGAAGTCAATGGCAGTTCATAGCAGAAGAAGTTCATGCACCTCAACCCCAAATTTATACCTGCAATTTTCATGTCCGAAGGTCATTTTTGACTCCATGTGATGCTCACAGTGCAAACACAAGCCCTTTTCCTAGATGACAATTCTGCAAAACAGTGTGTACTAAACAGGCTGATGCAATTGAAAATATTTGTCATCCAAGCCGTTTTTGAGATATTCTACTTGCCCCAAACCCATGTGTTTACCGCTATGGGAGGGTAGCTCTTCTTCATAGCCGACTATTGGTATTTCACTATCAACATACTGGAGAGTAACTATGGAAGGTGTACATGCCTGACATCAATTTCAAGAACAACACAAGCCCGAAACACCTATTATATCCCTATCTTTAATTAGTAAACAATAATAGCTGAAAAAGTCACACCATAGCCTTAAGTTAAGAAATTTGCCAGGGGCCAATTACAAAACTGGACCCTGCCACCTTAAGAATTTGGTTGAAAATGGTTTATGTCAAAAGTTGTGTACATATCACATATTTAGACAATATCTGGTAAAATGGTATAAAGGAAAACTTTTGGTGCGGAAAACTAAAAATGGTATTACGCTTTTAGAAAAGTGACTACTTTACGGCAAAAAGCACTGCATTATTTACATTGTGAGTTATGACTGACTGCATTTCTTGAAAGATTTCAAGTTGTTTGCAACCTACAATGCTTTTGGTCTTTGTTTACCACCATAGCATCAGGACAGAATAAAAATTCCTTTACAATGTTTCATGAATGTCAAGAAGAGATTTGGAAGTTACAAATTTTAGGAGTGAATGACAGAAATGCTATGTTAGTTGTCAGCGACAGAAGTGAAAAGTTTCTATAAACTCTTCTAGCAAACTTAAAGAAATCACACATTTAAGTAGATAATGTGCTTTAGAAGTACTTTTAGACTGATATAAAAATCAAGCAGTTCCTAACCTTTTATTATCATTCAGGAGATGCTAATAGCAGCATCAGTGTTGTGTGGTTGTGTGTTGGGGGGGGGTAATCACAACAACAGTCTAGCTAATCTGGAGAGATCAAAGTTTAGTGAATTAACATTAGACCATGCTGGAATATTGATACACTGATGTGTGGGACCCTGTTAAACTTACAAAGTGACATATCAAATAAATTCGTTGATACATAGCCACTGAAATTGACCATACATGTACAATTATTGAATACAATTTAACAGAGAAATTTCTTCTCAAACACCAATTCATTTACAACTGACTTTAATGATTTCTGGAGTTTACAAAATCATAGTAAATAATAAGATAAGGTACAGAACAAATATTTACAGTGGAAAATTCAGTTCAAGGTAAAAAGCATTTCACCTGCTTGGCTTTTAATAAGCACGTACCACAAAACAACTCCTGTGGAAGCTAACTCTGTCCGTCACTGTCACTCTCTTGTGCACTTAGGTCAGAATGATTATCTGGATGAGATTCAAGCTATTGTTGCTTTCAGCATGACTAACTGATTAATCCCAATCTTTTACCATGCAAACTGAGACCTGCAAAAAGAAAAGAAACAAGTGATATTGATGTACTTTTAACATTCAATGAAAACATAAGAATTTCAGAGGAGAAACTGTATGTGTATTGTCAAATGCATGAAACTTCCACTTAATTTTAAGCTTTTCCCCCTTTGTTAACTGAAACTAGAAATTTCAAGACATATACATAACATTGAAACATTTCCTATTGTCACCCAAATGTGAGATATGAATCTCTTATGTCAACTTCACAGTGGGGTCATGAAGGTAGAAACTATGTCGGTGTGCTAAACTTTCATTCTTCTCTCCAAAATATAGCAAGCAATATGCCATATGCATCACTATTTCTAAGACCATTCCACCACTGGTGACATTCAACATTCACAACAGTATGTTTATGTACGATTCCTCATAAGTCTATCTGCTCCTGTGGAGTTAAATTACTTTTAAGAATGCATGTTGACATGTTATGGAATTGTTTATGTGTGTCAGTACTGAAATGTGAATAATATCCATAAAAATAGGGGTGCAAACCTTGACAACTACAGAATGACCAAGACAATATACTATGGTCACCATTTTGTTCCCATATTTAGTAAGTCAAGTCCAAAATATGCTACTTTGTCATGATGTAAACAGTTCTCACATTGAGGTACAAAACACAGTTACCTCCCTCTCCAAAGAGCATTACATACAACACTAAGTGATATATGGAAAAAGGAAGGAAATATAATGAAGCTAATGCATAAAAATTATTTAAATATACACAAAGAAACAGAAAAGTATAATAGATGTGGCTGACTGCACCATAAAAAAATTATCAGTTTTCCTTAAGGGGGCAGGGGCCAGTTTTTATGTACAAATTTAATGACGCAATCAGCGACCTAGTTTAAAAATATCATAAAAAAATCAAATACACAAGTGGGGTCAAAAAGGTCCTTATTTTTAGATACCTATATTAAAACAAAGCATAATAATATTATCCACTTGACCAGAGAAGTCAATGGCAGTTCATAGCAGAAGAAGTTCATGCACCTCAACCCCAAATTTATACCTGCAATTTTCATGTCCGAAGGTCATTTTTGACTCCATGTGATGCTCACAGTGCAAACACAAGCCCTTTTCCTAGATGACAATTCTGCAAAACAGTGTGTACTAAACAGGCTGATGCAATTGAAAATATTTGTCATCCAAGCCGTTTTTGAGATATTCTACTTGCCCCAAACCCATGTGTTTACTGCTATGGGAGGCTAGTTCTTTTTCATAGCCGACTATTGGAATTTCACTATCAACATACTGGCCATAGAACACAATTAATTTTACTATATATTCCCTACATTTGTTTCTCAGTACTGAACTTTCCACTGTGTGACAATCAATATAAATCATATGTTAATCTAAAAATACCTTCAAAGATGACTTCACGGTGAAGTTCTTGTCAAGGGTTGACCTGCATTTTTTTGAGAGGCTGAATTGTAAACAAAACACCATGCAATGGAACACAGATTTCACTTCCGGATCATCACCAAGGCCTTATTACTCACTGTGCACTGTCGCCAAAATACACACAGACAACCACACCATAAGCTCATATTCTCAAGAATAAACAATTACCTTTAAATCCCTATCAAAAATGCACCAATAAAACTCTTCTATCACCACCAAAATGAGAGAGGAAAAAATGTTCTAAAAATAGACTAGAACTACATTCATGGGTACTTAACTGGAAGTACTAATTGTGACCTGATGCTTGACAGGGTCAGACAATTTTACCTCCATGGGCAAGACTTCCATCCGTCATCAAATCAATGTCTCTTAAATACTGCTGCAAAGTTTTAAGGAATTTCATCCATGAATAGGACAGTTACAGGCTTTTATCTGACACCACTGTAACACAAGCACAAGCCAATTCCAAATGGCTGAATGTCAAAAATGCACAAAACTTAAAGTTTAATTATGATTTTGCTAATCAAGATAAACACTTCAAATAAACTGTAATAAGTTTTTAGTCCTAACACCAATCTGGAAAGTACTAGAAATTAAACTTGACTGTTAAACTTTCCTAGAAAATTCAATTTAAAAAAAAAATACATGTTTTCATATGAAAATTTAAATTTAACTTAAATTTTAATGAAAATGTAAAACCTGAAGTTGACAAATTTTATTCTGTGGCAAATTCTCTCCATTCCTTTATCATGAACATCAATGGTTTTCCTTATCAGGTGTGAAGTAATAAAACCAGGGCCTGTCAATCAAAGGTAACACCTGAAATCTGGTAGCATCTAAATACGCAAGCTAGAGGTACTAACCAAGTCCATGACATCATTTCCACCCATGAAGGGGAGGAGCCCTCATATGTTTGGCTTCCAATAGTATTGAAGAGTTGGTGTAGTTCTCTGAAACCAAGCTAGCATGCATTTTCCTAGGTATATAAGTGAGAGAGAGAGGATACTTCTTGTATTTTACATGCAGTTATTGTAAAGGAAACCATGAAAGGGTACAAGAAGAGGAAGACAACTTGTTTTAAAAATGGAAATATTCCACACAACAAAGGAGTCAGATATCTGACTGATGATACTCTACCAAGTTCCAGTGCTGCATCTGTTCCAGTGACCAGAAGAATGGATGCAGACAAGTTCTCTCTCACAGCAGTGACAAAGCCGACAAATGGGGGTCTCCAGTCAGTTCAGGCACCAGACTGTAATGGCACACCTGGGTCTGCAAAAATTCTACGACCATCATCCAAAGCAAAACTGGACCTGAAAGAGACAGAATTGAATGAGCATGATGGGACACATATCATCTGCGTGAAAAAAATGTTGAGATGTGGAATGATATCATTCATCACCATGGTAACCAAGTCAACATATGTGAGAGACCAGAGTTCCAAATTGCTAATGAAAGAAAATGGGGACTTGCTTGGAGCATACTATGATGCGTAAAAATTGCAGTTTTAAGTCACCAGAGTATAAGTTGTATGAGGAGATAAAAACCAATAAACCTGGGCCAAATCCTGCTGCTGTAAATATGATGTTTCAAGCTGGACTACAAGATACACCAATGGGCAACACCAGGGCTAGATACTTGCTTGCAGCCACTGACATTCTGCCACCTAGCAGAACATTTATGCAAAGGGCCTCCAACACTGTAGGCAAAGCAACTGTGGAGCTCAATGAAATGGACATGATAGACAAGCTGAAACTAGTCAGACAGGTTAATGTCATGCGTGGTGTTCAGCATCCAGAGGAAATAAATATTGCTTTTGATGCAAGATACAATGCCATTAGATTTGGATATGAAAAGAAACCTGGTCAACGTTCATCGTTCATCGCAGGCTGTTGGAATTGCCTGCGAAACTCTTACAGAGAAGCAATACATTGTGGAGACTACAGTAGAAAACAAGCTGTGTTGGACTGGAGCATGGCTGAAGGGGAAAGGTTTTGATGTGCAATGTCCAGGAGGCCATGTTGACTGCACAGCAAATCTATCACCAGCTGCACCACATTCTGAATATGAAATGGCAAGAGAAATGGGAAAAAAGTTTGTGCTGCAAGAGATTCTCATTAGACATGCAACAACAGATGGGGATGCACAGGCTGCTGCTGGCTTCCAAGATGCTTACAACATTCTGCATCCAATGTGGAAAGTAGAAAGACTGTTGGACCCTGTCCATTTGGGTCGTTTACAGTTCAAACGGTGTAATTCTGCAATATTTAGTAAAAACATGTTTCCAGGAATAAGAACAAGAGAAGGAAAAAGGCTCAAACAGAAAATTTTCAGCCAAGACATTAAAGCATGCTGCAATTTGATCTTCAAGCAACTGATGGAGGACAATAGTGGTGATGTTACAAAAATTAAATGTCAACTTCCCCAAGTACTGGATGCCACTCGGCGCTGTTATTCAGGGGACTGCTCAAAATGCCGGTATTATTCAAAGGTCTGTGGGGGAGGATGTACTAACAGCTGGTGGATGCAATCAGCATACCTGGGCCCTCATCAAGTGACTTATCTAAACATGACAGAAAATGATAAGAATATCCTGCTAGAAGTTTTGAAAATGAAACTCTCCTGTGATGTTGTAGAAAGACTGCAACTGAACACAAACACACAGAAATGTGAGGCTGTGAACAAATCAATCAGTGTTTCATTACCTAAAAATGTGAACTATTCCAGAAACTTTGAGGCAAGAGTGCATTCAACAATACACAGACTCAATAACAGCCTGGGATTATCACTGAAAACAAAAGTGACACACTTGGGAGGGAAACTTTCAACAAGGACTCTCAGATCACTGGAGACAATGGATAAAGACTGTACTTACTATCAGTTGTATCAAAAGCGTCCACAAACCAGGCAACATATTCTAACAAGACGAGGAAATATGATACAGGCCCATCTGAGGTACAGGACTCAGCAAGGCAACAGGAAGTCTGACTACTGCAAAGGACTTCTAGACACCAAGGACGATCACTCCTATGCACAGGTTTAGCAGGAGCCAATGGACACTGCAGATAGAAAAGATTATCTTAATTCCATGTGCAAAATGACAGTTCTCAAAGACACCATGAAGAACACATGGTACAGAAGGGAAAACTGTAGTGGGGAAATCCGTAGGTAACACAACGCATGTTATAAGCAGTTGTGTTACTTACTACCACCTGATGAGACCTATGGAGAGGTCGAAACAGTTTTCTTTGAATATGAAGACACAAATAAAGAAATTAAAAACCAAAATAAATAAATTCTAATATAAAATAACATGAAATTACTTACTAGCTGAATGAATGAATGAATAAATGAATGAATCAATGAATGAATGGAAGGAAGGAAGGAAGGAAGGAAGGAAGGAAGGAAGGAAGGAATGTATTTAAGACAGCACTGTCATACCAGCATGGTCTACTAAAATAAAGACCACTTTCTTTCTTTTCTCCTTCTTACTCAACACATACATCCATCCATCCATCCATACTCTACAGTCACTATTATGTGCTGGCACTGAATTTAAAGATATTTTCGCTGACAGGTTTTGAAAAAATCCTCCATTGCAACTTGTATATAGTATAGGAATACATTGCTGCTAATAATAATGAATGTCAGCTCCAACAGATACCATTTCTGTGAATTTATGGCCAAAATATTCATTTTTAAATATTTTTAAAAAAAATTAATTAAAATTTTTTAAATTAATTTTTAAAAATTTTAATTATATTTTCTAATTATTACAGTCAATATACACAAGGTGTGAAAATTTCATGTGTCTATCATTAATAATAAAAATTTTATAGCAATTTAAATTTTAGTCAATACTGCCCTGACAGGCCATAGAACACAATTAATTTTACTATATATTCTCTACATTTGTTTCTCAGTACTGAACTTTCCATTGTGTGACAATCAATACAAATCATATGTTAAATCTAAAATACCTTCAAAGATGACTTCACGGTGAAGTTCTTGTCAAGGGTTGACCTGCATTTTTTGAGCGGCTGAATTGTAAACAAAACACCATGCAATGGAACACAGATTTCACTTCCGGATCATCACCAAGGCCTTATTACTCACTGTGCACTGTTGCCGAAATACACACAAACAACCACACCATAAGCTCATATTCTCAAGAATAAACAATTGCCTTTAAATCCCTACCAAAAATGCACCAATAAAACTCTTCTATCACCACCAAACTGAGAGAGGTAAATATGTTCTAAAAATAGACTAGAACTACATTCTGAACTGGAAGTACTAATTGTGACCCAATGCCATACTGCAGAGTAACTATGGAAGGTGTACATGCCTGACATCAATTTCAAGAACAACATAAGCCCGACACACCTAGTTCACAAATATATCCCTATCTTTAATTAGTAAACAATAATAGCTGAAAAAGTCACACCATAGCCTTAAGTTAAGAAATTTACCAGGGGCCAATTTACGAAACTGGACCCTGCCACCTAAGATCGTGAACTCGCTAGTCTGGTTCCCTGCTTAGTATGCTCCATGCGTTGCACTCCGCTAGTAGGTATAACGGTACCAATTGTACAACCCCAGGTGGGCGGAGCTTAAGGTGTAGGGAACATTGCATTCAGAAATAAACCACAAAAGTAGCTGTGATTGGTGCATTATGTAAGAGTTGTACTTTCTGTTAGGCTTAAAAAAATGTTGAGCCTCTTGGTAACATGTGAGATTATGTTAATTCATAACTATATCACATTTTGTATTTTTTATGATTTTTTTTAAAATGTGGTACACATGACTGAAAATGTGTCTGGTGTAACTAGATAACTCTTACCCCTGTCTAGTTCCAGCAGAGTTATCTCTCTTAAATGCAGTGGAGTACCTGGTTCTGTCCTTGTCAAACTGACAATCTAACATTGTTCTCTGTGACAGTGGGTGACATGCATGCTGAGGTAGGATAGAAAGTATATTTATTTCACAAAACATTAACATTGAGGTCTATGGAAAAACAATTGGTACCGTGATACCTAAAGGGAAGAACAGTCTCCCAGTGTATCCATAGAAACACATACATGTGGGCGGCATTTATGAACTGTACTAGTTAGATGTAGGAAAACAAATGGATGCTGAACATTTCTAGTCAAATAGTGACAGTCTTTTAAGAATAAAATGTATGAAATCTTCAGAAAATAGCACAAGTTGACTTTGGATGGTGGCTTTTGATAACTATAGCTATGACAGACATATACTTGTATTGCCTGAAGGCTTTATGTATGTGTAGTCAGCTCTCAGATTGGCATATATGCAACAAAATAAGTTATGTAAACATAATATAGTTGATTTTGGCCAAATATTGACTATTTTACCTGCAAAACATGATAAATCATGTATAAAAAAACCCAACAAAAACCCCCCACTATCTTGGTTTTGTAAGGCATGCCATAAACCAAGATAGAGAACACTCTAGGTTCACTTGTAAATAAATCACTTGTATCATATAGGATAATCTGGTATGAGTAATTTTAGGTAATTTATTAAAGATATTGTATTCCTTCCCACTTTGATTTTAATTGTCCTTCTCTAATTGTCCATTTTTGTACACTTTTTCCTGCCTTGAAATGGTTCATGCAGTTTATTTAGATAAGTTCTCTGGCATTCCCTTTCTTGAAGTAGCAGGGAATGCCAACAGACAAAAACAGTTTCTTTAAGTCAGCATTTCCTATTGACACTTGTATAAGCCCAATTATAACCTACTATTGACTTTCAATTAATTCTATTTATTTCTGTCCAGCTATTCTTGTGGAATTTCCATATTAGGTCAAACATTGAGTGATCACCATATTAGTCACATATTGCCCATTCCTTCCATTCAAGTCCACACTGTTCTTCAAACTTTGCATCCCATCGCAAGAATTCAAATTGGCATGGGATCATATCTGCATGTTTATGGAAGTCTGCACTCCACATGACGGCATTGTAGAGAACATGAACTATTTGAAATAAAAATGCTGTCTCATGTCAGTAAGCAAAATTACATCACTCTTGAGGTCTCCACTACATACAAAAGCTTGGATTTTAGGTTCTCACTTATCAATAATGTATTTTTGGATAATTTAATTGCATTGAAGTTAATACATGTGTTCATGAACTCATCTATATTACATGGATAATATATTGGAGGAAATAAAAATACCACACCTTATGCATATCATTCAGTTATCTCCCTTACACCAGATATAACATTTCAAAAAATAAAAACTCGCATTTTCAGTGATTGGTTATGAAAATAAAGAGAAGATTTGTGAAGTATTATATTAGCCCTCAGTCTTGATGCAAATGTAAGTAGAAGCAATTTAATAATTTCTCACAGGAAAGTTTACAAGTTTAAAAACTGATAAAGTATGTTTTGTTTGGTTTAGGTATTTTTCTGCTTAACTGAAAGAACATTATTGTTAATTTCTTATGTAGAAGAAATATAAACTATATGCATCTATATTATCTAAATTATTCACCCTTTTATATTAGATGGGAATGAACACCACTTCACCTGAAATTTTGGTGCATGTAAAGGATGTTATAGCACAGGTGCCTTCGGACTGTCCTTGGACCTATGGGGCACTGCCTCCATATATTTGTCCAAGGTAAGGTCATCAAACTTTCACTTCTCATTTTTCTCATTGCTGCTTTTGTCTCCTTTAATTCCTTTATCATAAGCTACATCTCCCTTTTAGATACACACCTTCCTCCTGTTTTTAACTCCATTTGACTCACTATACTTATTGTTTATCTTTGGCATTTTTCTGTATTTTATTCCCCAAATTTCACCCCCAAATCCAATATAACTACTTAGAAGCTGTGATCTACTATATCTGGTGACAGACTGGCTTACTGCGTCAATTTTATTCAGTACACAAAGGAGCGAAGCTTTCTATTTGTATTACAAAGAGAATGGGTAAGTTGACTGTGGTGTGAGGACTGGGGGTTGGTGACCTCATGTATCTGCAGACAGTGTAAAGTGTTGAAAGCTTGTACTTTATAACAAGATTGGGTCATGTCCACTTGTCTCTGATGTTAAGTTCTGCATCTACCAAACAAATATAAAGTCCATTGTTTTAGGTTAATTGTACTTTTTGAAGTACAAGAGGTACATACTATTTGGTACATTGACCTTTGACCTAGTTATCACATAATATGATAGGATGTGATTTATCCCACATCACCCATGTGAAGTTCAATAAGTGCTGATGTGAATAAAATACAAGTCCTAGTTGAAACAAGTTATTTTATTCCCAAAATGTAGTTTGGTTGTAAAGTACAAATATGAAAACAGCAGCTGAAATACTTCAAAGACCATTACATACACATTTAATATAAGACACAGCTTGGTACTTCATAAAATTGTTTTTGACAAGTGAGACTAAGTACACTTGTTACTTGTACAGTCCCAAGCTATATCACAGATTATTGAAAAAATTAAGGTTGGCCTTAGGTATAACGGTACCAATTGTACAACCCCAGGTGGGCGGAGCTTAAGGTGTAGGGAACATTGCATTCAGAAATAAACCACAAAACTAGCTGTGATTGGTGCATTATGTAAGAGTTGTACTTTCTGTTAGGCTTAAAAAAATGTTGAGCCTCTTGGCAACATGTGAGATTATGTTAATTCATAACTATATCACATTTTGTATTTTTTATGATTTTTTTAAAATGTGGTACACATGACTGAAAATGTGTCTGGTGTAACTAGATAACTCTTACCCCTGTCTAGTTCCAGCAGATTTATCTCTCTTAAATGCAGTGGAGTACCTGGTTCTGTCCTTGTCAAACTGACAGTCTAACATTGTTCTCTGTGACAGTGGGTGACATGCATGCTGAGGTGGGATAGAAAGTATATTTATTTCACAAAACATTAACATTGAGGTCTATGGAAAAACAATTGGTACCGTGATACCAGTATAGCAGAGTGCAACACAGGGAGCATACTAAGCAGGGAACCAGACTAGTGAACTCGCTTATTGTTTTTGAATCTACGTCGAGTAAAGCTCTTGTATTGTACACATTAAAGGAATTATATATATATATATATATATATATATATATATATATATATATATATATATATATTAATGCATGCTCAGCCCAGCTATCAAGCCGTGTATAAACTAGGGTATTACTGCGACTGTGTTTGATGTCTAAACATTGCCGCAGGCAAGTGTTAATCTCTAATGCTCTTAAGTAACAGAAAAGAGTGAAGACAACAAGCTTTGTAAAATTTAACAAATAATTTATTTCCCTAGAAAACAAAGTGAAAAATTAAGAAAAAAGAACGAATTAAATCCAAAAATAATCCAAGAATTAAAAAATAGAAGTCCTAGTAATAAAAAGTCCTGAATGAAACTGAGTTTGAGTCCCGATGAAATCCGAAATTGAAGGCGATGATGTCTGTTGTGGTCAGCGAAGTGCTGCTACATCAACAGTCTCTTGCTGAATCACAGAAAATATTATTCCAGTTTTGAATTCAATATAAATTCCAACGAATGTCTTTATCCAAAAATTTTGTCAGAGATCTTTTGTATTTCCAGAGAAAATAATCACTTGAATTCAATAATGTGAAGAAAATAAAATTCAACCCAAACTGGTCTCAACATAATACAACTTAATGTGTCAAGTGTTTAAGTCCAACTCACTAAACCTTTATAAAAATTAAAAAAAGTCAGTTATATGACTAATTAAGACACAAAACAGATTCGCGGATGAGAGTCAAAAGTTCATTCTTCTGGAAAAAATAGAAGTTTGTTACCAATGGGCATATGCTTAATTTCACGTAATCCAGATATGACCTTGACTCAGCTTAATGATTCTTACTCTGAGAAAGATTTAAAAACAATAAATAAAAAAAAAGTTGTTTACCAAAACTGTCACTGATGTTGGAACAAGGTAAGCAACTAGATACAATGTTTCTATTATTAGTTGTTTATATCAATGAAATAAAAGAAATAGAAAAAAGGTCAAGTCCAGTAAACAATGTTACATTACGATAGCATGTAATGGAATTAAAAAATTTAAAACTAACAAATTAAATATACATAACTCTATATATGTGTGTGTGTGTGTGTGTGTGTGTGTGTGTGTGTGTGTGTCCCAAATGAATGTGTTGAAACCAGTAATATTCATTTATATCTACTTTGTTCCTTTTCAGTTAGTTTTTGTGTGTAAAATGTGTATCATTTTAATGGTGGCTGTCGTCATTAGGGACAGCAGTTTTTGTATTGCTATTTCCATCAATACATGCATATACAATACAATTATACTTCTCGACAAAATGTAATTGTATATATCTTTTAATTAAGGAAATGTATTATTCACGTAGTATAAATATAATCAACTAGTGCTGCTCTTTTCAACACCATAACTCCAATGAACATAATGCATTCTTATATTTTCTAAACTGTCATACAAAATTACGATTTGTTTGTAAAACAGAGATTGAAATAAAGACAAATTTTCTCTCCTCTTTTCTTAACTTTGTTACCGATTAACACATCAGAATCAGAAATGGTTAATAAAATCACTAATGCATAACACAATAAAAATTTTGTTAAAAAATTACCAAAACAAACAAACAAACAAAAAAAACCCAAAACAAAACAAACATTGCTACATTGTTTTTAGATTGATGGAATATGTATTCAACATTTCTAGATTCTACATGCATAATATCACATCAACTAAGCCGAGTGTAATTTTATGCGCTAAACAAAATATAAGAAATAGTCGCTTTCCTAAACACATCCGTCTCTATTTACATGTTAAAACATGAACCACATATAAGAATACTTCATTGACATTATTTAATTGGGGTGAGGGTGGGGGCTGGCAGTTTTCTTGGGATTTTCATCTCAAAATATTCAGGATATATCTATCGGTGATGAAATGGAAGCAATTTGTGTATTATAATGTTCTAGAAAGATTCATCAAATTTGATTATATGATTTATACAGTCTGCTGGTTTAAGCACCACTGTAACTAAATATTGAAATGCACATCTATATTCAGATGAACAAATTTAACGCCTGGTACATTGTTTTCAGGAAGAACAATAATAAGAATAATAACACGAAAAAGAAAACTGAACGACATTGCGCCGGTTCGCCTTGTCCGAATGGCTATTTTTAGAAACTGATATCACTGCGTGTGACGTTTCACAGAGGTAAAAGTACAAGCGCCAATCGGAATCATCCAGAGGTCAGATTGTGACCGGCGAGAGACCCCCGATTGACGCCATCCTGTTATTCTAGGTATAGAGTTTTGACCTTGACACAGGGTACTCGGATCATGGGGTAGCAGGGGGAATTCAGATCACAAATTTTCTTATATTTTTTCTACATGTCTTTCTCAGTACTGAACATTCCATTGTCCAATTCCAAATAAAGTATATGTTAATCTAAAATGCTTTTAAAATGAATTTAAAGTGAATATGTTGTCTAATGTTATTCGGCAATTTTTCTTATTTCATTTTTTTTGGGGGGGGGAGAGGCTGTAAACAAAACAATGTGCAATGGATCACATATTTCACTTCTCATCAGCATTAATGCCCCATTATTCACATTACCACGTTATAATGTTATATTTTAACGAATAAGCAATTACCTTTAAATCTAAAAATATAGAAGTGGAAATGTTGTATCACCAGCAAAGTAAGAGAGCTAATGAAAACGCACGCTTTAAAATTAGACGGGGTTTACATCCCATCCTATTGAACCAGAACTAATATATGTGACTCGAATATAGGTTAAGGACCGTTCTATGGGAGAAAAGGTAGTGGCAAAGTTGACTATCAGATTGTGATACACTGTTAGCAATGTGGCAAAAGAATTCCCGTACAATGCCAATTCTTGTTATAGTTGGTTGCTTCATTTTGTTGTGTAGCGCAGGATACTATATTAGAACACGTGCACCTTGCATCATTTACAGTTTGACATCAACGATGGCAACGATTAAGCAACAGCCTGAACAGGTAATTTCAGACGTCTTATCCACTGTATTTATTATAGGCCCTAAAGGATAGTTTTAGATTGGTTCTAAAGATTATGTGCATGTTTTGGTCATTACATCACGTGTTTTTGGCCATATGATTTAAAAGGAGAACATTAGAAACTGTATATTGTAATTGTAAGACTAAGTGATAGGTTTTGGCTTACAGTACCTACAATTTACATTGCAATACTGTATAGTAGTCGGCCATGCTAGTGTCAGGATAAAGTGACTGAGTGGGACCACAGGGGCTCGTATCATCGCTTATCATCGCTTACAATTTACCTGTCATGCATGTACTATATTATATAAGACATGTATGACAGGTAAATTGTAATCAACGATACGAACCCCTGTGAGTGGGACATGATGCTATATGTCTGCGGCATGATGCCCCAGAACTAAACATCACTATATACTGTCACACTGCAGACATCGTAGCCATATGACTAAAAAATTGTTAACGCTTCGTTAAATATGTAAACACACACACATGCATACACACACTATTGCAAGTACAAATTGATTTTTGGGCCATGATGCTGTAGTAGCAGGGCATAGGCTGGGGTGGGCTGTGTGCGTTATGAAAATTACATTTAGAGACCTCTTCACTCATTAACAAGTACTATGCTGAATGTCATGGTAATACACATCCCTGCCATTTTGTTGTACAGAATCCCCTTATGCGACACTTGACAATAAATTCCGCTTATTATGATCCAGACTACCATAGGTGAAACTCGTGCTTTATTTTAAAGAATATAACTAATATGGCCACACATTTTTCTGTTACCTGTTCAGTGCCAACACCTGGGGCCCCACTAATTTTAATTTAGGCCTGTCCTGTATTCAAAGTGAGGTGCCCATTGGGCATGTAAAAAAAAAGTTCGCCTGATGAAACTCGGATCACACTGATGAAATGAGTAAATGTACTTTCAAGATGTTGACTAGACCTACTTGTTGGTCTAGATGTCCACATACATGCCATAAACACTGCGCTTTCAAAATCAGATTACCACTGTCCTACGTGCAATTGAGATCTGATTTTAATCAAATGGAAGCGTTGCTAAAAATATGTTTTTCTATTCCCAAACCCCAACTCGGTCGTGTTTTGAGAAAACACAATTTTCAGTAATCTTAAAGAAACCCCCATAACGATATAAAAAAACTTTCAGTATATGCCCGTTACATGTAGTATGTATAAACAGTAATCTGTAATGATTGGAACTGATATAGAACAATCCCTTGGACGGTTTAAATAGCGGCATTTAAAGAAAACAAGGTCAGGTATATAATTAGTTCTACAATGTAAGATGTATCACATATTATTTTATGTTTTAGTGCTACATCCCAGATGCCCACAACATAAATATCAGCGTTGAGGTCTTACATGTAGACACAGGGGCTCGTATCATTTCTTAAATTTACCTGTCATACACGTGAAATCTCACTGAATGGAATACTGTCCTCTCATTGGTTAAAAGAAAATGATGTCCTGCATTTGTTTATAACTTATTTTCAGTTGGCCAATGAGAAGGGAGTATTTCATTCAGAGCGTTGTTCTTGCACATTAAGCAGGCGTGATCATGGCCATATCGAGCAGTAGTGTGGGAAAATGGTTTGGCATTCCTTAAAGGTATTAGTTATGTGTCTAGGCTCGTACAAAGTAACAAAGAAAACAATGAAGCCAACAAGCTTTGTAAAATTTAACAAAATAATTTATTTCCCAAGAAAACAAGGTAAAAATATGAAAAAGGACTTACAGTTTATGAATCTAATCCAAATACTAATCCTGGAATTTAAAAATATAAGTCCTATCTCTGAAAGTTCTAAATGAACCAAAGTTCGAATCCCGATAAAGTTCCAACATGGAAGGCGATGACGTCCTCTATAACCTGTCCTGTGTTGTTGTGTCAACAGTTACTTATTGAATCACCAATTCTGGCTTTAGAATTCCAAATAATTTCCAGTAAATGTCTTTGTCCAAGAATTTTGATGAAGAAGAGCACTTGTATGTTTTCCAGAGAAATTAATTACTAATTCCGAAAACTAGAAAAACTTAACTCAAACTGATCACAACACAAAATATCTCTGAGCTCCGAAGATATCAATTTACGACTCACTATTTCACTATAAAACTTCAGTTTTAGCCCAAGCTAAAATGTAATTCAGACCCACATGATGGGGTCATGTGATTACTTAGTCCGAGAGGCGCAAAAAAAATCACAAGTCAATTATCACATACTCTAGTATAGCCTTAGCTAAAAATCAATGATTCCCACACTGGAAATGAATTTAGAAAAAAGGTTGTTTACTCAACTAACACGCAGGCCAAGTATGACCTTGATTATGACCAATGATTTTCACTCTGTGTTTACCATTTCTGAATGAAGGTCAGGAACTAGGTCAGCTAATAATACAATGTAGCAAACTACTACGTTTTAATCAGGCTAAAAGAACTGAACTGAATTTTCTGGAAAAAATGTCAATTCCAGTGAATAAAGTTATCATTACAATAACATGTAATGAAATAAAAATAATATAAAAGAATTTAAAACGAACACACAAGTAATTAAATTACATATACATAACATATGATAGTAAGCCAAACTTCGGATACGCATACAGAGTCGAATGCCTGAGCTAAACAGTGGTACTAAATTTATTACACTACACGAAATGTAGCTTGAAATATCAGCATTTATTATTAATTAGGTAGCATGAGAAATGAGAGAAGTGACCTCCCTTGTTGTTATTATATAGTACATGTATGACAGGTAAATTGTAAGCAACAATATGAGCCCCTGTGATGTAGGGCTAGTATATAATAAAAGTTTCACATCAACTGGCTGACAGTAGCTAGTGAGACATGTTGAACATTGCAGTGGGTGAACCCATTGTGCTACTTTGCATAGGTAGGATCAGGAAGTGGAACCACCCATTATATGTAAATCAAAGAGATAGATGCATGTACAAAAACAAAAGTTATTACATATTTGACTGTTACTTAGTTTTTCTTAGTTGTAGGTGGATATATTTATAGGAATGGAAGCAAATCACCAGAATAAACTTAGATTACATTGATGCAATTTCTACATTGCATGTAGTTTATTTAACATTAACTTGAACCAATGACACATGGGTATTGACCCCAAAATGATGTGTATATGTGTGTGTGATATGACAGTTTATTAAGACCATCTATCACACCTTGACTGCATAATTATGAATTTTGTTAATATACAAAGACAGCTGATGCTTTTTTCATGTAGCAAATACAGTATAATTAAAGCAATGAGCAAAACAAGGTTGTATCTTCAATGTGTGCATGATGGCTTTCTGAGATTTGAATACCAAAGAAGAACTAAGGGTGTACAATCAATCAATTTAAATGATGAATCAATCTGAGTTTTACAGTTCATTATGGTGATTGCCTCTGTTCTATCACAAGTCAAAAAGTACAGACTATTCTAAATAAATTCCAGTGGTGTTAGAATGGATTCGAATGTGCTGAAGTAGCAATAGCCTGGAGTAGTGTTGACATGCTAACAGTCTTGATGCATCACAATGTTATAATCGATAAATGTCTCAAAATGAATTTACAGTAAGCACAAAATTGTGATTTTAGTCCTGAAGTCAAAGAGCATTTTGTAATTAAAATGAACAATTTAAATTAATAAATCAAATTAAAAACTGAACACAGCTAAAAGACTGATTTCATTAGATGTTAAAGTAGGAATTAATAATTATGATATAAACAACTTTAATATAAAAACTTCAGACACACCATAAGAGGACCAGGATGAGGGCCAAATGTTCATTTCTTGAACATTATAAGTTCTCGGCAAGATAAGATATATTACTAAAACTTTACTAAAGAACATGGCAAATATCAGGTTCATCAGGAATTCCCAAGGGGAAAACCAGTGTCCTGAACTTGTATTCAAGTAAACATATTTACCTACAAGTGATGATTACCCTAATATATTATGTACAGTAATAGACAAAAATTAGCTGTGTAGTATGTTGTTTACAAAAAAGGCATTAGTCAGGTAAGCCCTAACTCCTACAATCAGTTATGGACAAAGGCCGATCACACAATACAAATTAAATATACATAACAAAACCATACACTCCAGTATATTTTTTTAAAAAGTTGATTTGAACTGAAGTCAGCATGATGTTAGTATGAAAATTTTATTCAGGGTCTGAATTATGTGGACAAGGCAGTGAATGCTGAGGGAGCGGGTCACTAGTGAGTAGGGGGGTCATGTGTCCCAAAAACCCCATGAAAATACAAGCAGTGGGTTACTTAAATTTTAAGACAGTAAAGAATCTGTATGTGAGAAAGCTTGCTGGTAGGTTCATGCAAGTCAGTGGTTCTTACCAGAGTTTTCCTGGGTTCTTCTTCACCAGTTACACAGGCAGCCATGTGTGGCATTAAACCCAAACACCAAAAACAATAACAACAAACAAAGAATCCACTGAATGAGATCTTCATTGTTGTTGTAGACCATAATGAAGGTGATATCTCAAACAACAAAGTAAAAGTCATAATCAGCCTCTTAATCACATGTTGAAGACAAATTTTACTATTTATGTAGAAGAAAGTATAGGAGCATTAAGGCTCTAATTGTTTGTTGGGTGAGAATCTCTTTCAACCAGTATCAGTGAAGGGTTTTATGTGTGTGCTTTAGAGGGTTTGACATTGTGCTGGTATTATGACTATATGGTCTGAAACTAAGTAATAGAAAAGAGTGAAAACCAAGCTTTGTAAAATTCAACAAATAATTTTTTTCCTGGAGTACAAAGTGAAAATTTAAAAAAAACTTAGTTTTGCATATTAAATCCCAAATGGTCCAAACAGTTCTATCACCAGTTACAATGAATAAGTTTATAATTAAATTGAAGTGGTGTTCAAAATGGGGTCAAACACTGAATGTGTTGATGTTCCTTTAGTAGCCTGTAATGTGGAGATGTGCCAGCAGTCTTTTGATGAATCACAATAATATAATCAAAGATTCCCTTGTCTTCTGAATTCACTATAATTACAAATTAATATTCCACTCCAAGAATATTATAGATTAGCACTTTGTATTTCTAGTGAATAATAATTTGAATAAATAATTCCACCCAAATCAGAACCTTAACACAACAATACAAGTGATTTCAGCCCTGATGTGTTTGTTGAATGAGTTATTTCTCAAATAAACAAGATTATAAATCTCGATACCTAACCTTGGTCACAGTATTTTCTGAAAATACTAGGTCTAATTAGTGGAATTTTTAATTCTAGAACATTCTGGGTTCATAATTATAAAACCAGTACAATAGGAAAAATTTGTTTTTGCCTTTGGTCCAATACTTTTATGTTTTTTTGGCAGCACATCTACATTATTCATCATTTCCACTAATACTTGTTGTTAGTTGCCCACAACATTACAAAAGAATTGTTGACAGTCTTTCTGATGATGTCTGCCATTTTATTGCAGTTTTTCTGGCTTTGAATGGTAACATATTTATGAGGACATGAAAAATCTGTTGTGATTCCAGGTCCCAAAAGTTCAATGTCATCAGCCATAAATCACTGAAAGGTGCATAATAGATTTCAAGATTTATGGCCTGATATACTTATTTCACCAAGCATTTAATATATTCATAGTATTAATTGACTTAATATTCTTTGTTACCTGTCCATTACCATAATACATTTCAGGCCAAATGTTTACTCTACAAATTAAAAAGGTGGTATAGACCTTTCCACTTAAGTGTTCTTCCATATTTGTCTCCCCTGGCCACTACATGTCACTACATGAATTTGCAGTACTGATTATATAACAGCCTCACTAGAAATAGGAATCAGGCATAAAGATAGCCAATTTGTGGATTGTTGTGCTTACTCTTAGGTCATAATTCCCTGTGGGTCATTTACCAACAGGTCAAAGAGATCACTGAACCACAACTCTTGTGGCCACAGGAAAGCTATCAGAAATAATAGAGGGTTAGTTGTCATGTAGAGGTCATGTCTGACTTTGTTATGAACCAGAGGAATTATTGTAAAAGGTGAATAGGTATAGCAGTAAAGTGAATTCCACTTGAAGGTGTCCACTGACCATGCCCTATGGCTTGGACTAGGAGAGCCCTAAAGATGGAGCTTGCTGTTCAGTCTCATTGACGACAAGTCAACTATTGGCTTTTCTCACAGCTGAAAGAGTGTTTTTGCTGCTGACTGGTGCAGAGTCCATTTCTTATTTGGACATGCTTGAATAGTTTTCTTATCCAAGAATGATATCTGAAGAAGCTGTCCAGTGGAGGATGGAAGGGGCACTAGTACCCCCAGAATGCCTATGGTACATTATTACCGATGTGTTGTTTGTTGCAACCATGACACAGTGATGTTTTATGCAGTTGATAGAAAAGCAGCCCGCATATCTGGGATTTTGAAGTTGAAGGAAAGATTATTCCCCAGAACACGTGCTCAGCATGACTATCACCCCAGGGTTTAATGTGAGCATTCCAGGCAGAATCTGAGACAGCGATATACAGGAAGAAGTTAGATTCCAGGGGTTGTGAATCAGAACTCCAGCCAGAAACTTTTCCTGATTTCGCTACAGGCTCAGGAGGTGAAGCATTTTGCATACTACGGGAATCTGAGCATGCATAGGGTCCTTCTGAGCTCTCCAGTTGTTAGAAGCAAGAACTGGATAGACACATATGAAGCCTTCCTTTAGGAATTAACTCCACATTCCGAGTCCTCAGGAGAGAAAGATAGTGATGAGCAAACAAAGGTGTCTTCATAACTAGTCATATGAGAGACAGTATCTGTGAGATCCTGTTATGTGGAACATGAAATGCTTTTTTATGTTGGGAAAGGTCATATCTGATGTCTTCTGGTTGGGGATTAGGCCTAGATGAGACATTGTCTCTTGGTGGAAAGAAAGGTCCCTCAGAAGTGCACATCAGTCATTGAAGTTCAATCTGACGGGGACCTTAATGATCTTAAATGATCCACAGTTACACTCATCACCCTGGTGAAGACTCGGGGAGCACAAGCTAGGTCAAAGGGATGGGCCTGAAATTGAAAGATCTCGTGGCCCAGACAAACTGCAGGTAATTAAATTATAGTGGGATGGAAAGATGAGGATGTGAAGTTATGCATCTTAGAGTTCTATGGAAACTTCCTAATCATTCTTTATGGCTTTCCTGACTGAGGGGGTCACCACCATCGTGAAGTATTCAGACTGAAGAAACTTTATTAAAGGGGAAAGAATGATGAGTCAATATTTTGAGAACAGAAAGATCCAGGAATGAAACCCTGAACTTTTGATGTTTGTCATCTTCTCTGTTGCGACTTTCCTTGGAAGTGTGTACATATCCTTACATATGGAAAACTCAAGAAAACATCTGCTAGTAATAATACATCTGTTTTCAAATATAAATCACGATAATCACCAAGTGTCTTACAACCAAATTTAGTCCAAATTCCCTGTGCATATTTGTACTCGTCATCTGCAATATTTTCATTTTTTAAGTGAGAGTAAATTTTATCTTTGTTAGGAAGAGAAGTTTCATCAAATCTGTTCCAGTCATCGAGATACTCATACGGAAAGACACCTTTTTTTGTCAGAGAGACGTAGTCTCCACCAAAGCAAGTTTTTAAATTATTGAAACTGCTACAGCCTTTTACAAGCTCATCTAATGGTGCTGCCATAAATTGCAGACTGTCGATGAAACGTAATTTGCCAAGCGTAACTGACATATACTTTTCAGAATTGTTTGGAATACATTTTATTATATTATTTAATTTTAGCTTAGATTTAATTTCCTCATTGCCAAATGCTTCGACAATGATATGACTATCATAACCACGAAAATTATGTAAAACGACAGGAATAAAATCTGCGCATGAGATTTGATATTACAATTGTTATGTGCTGCTCCGTGATATTGACCGGTTAGATGACAGTCATCGCGCACTTTATCATTATCTTGAGGTTTCTCACAGATATGACAATTAACTGCCTGATCAAAATCAAGCTGTTGTTTGGATGTTATTTTTATTGGAGCTGTTTTAGATAATCTGTTGAAAATTTTATTAACATCGTCTATTAAATTTTTTAGTAACCACACAGCAGGACTTTTACATCTGCACAACTTTATTGGACTTGAAAAAGTATCGTTAGCGCAACAAACTACTCTATAAGCTGCTCCACTGTGAACATGTTGTATTTTTCTGGTGCTTGATTTATTTGGATCATTTTCTGCGCCTGCCACAGGAACAAGTAGATACCCGAAATCAGCATAAATAACAAACAGAATATTTAATTTATGATTATAATTTTTAAATTTTAATATTTTTTCTTTTTCTCCTGCCATTGTTATTCATTGAACATTAACACAGTATTTAAGATGCTCTTGCAGTTTTTCATCTTTAGAAAAATCTTCTAAACAACGATAGCAAAAATATTTCTCATTTTTATTTTTATTATATTGTCTGCCAACTAGGCCATTAAAGTTTTTTTTTTTTATCCAGCTGTAATGTCCTTTATAAAATAATAAATTTATTGTATTATGTGTAGCAAATGCTGAAATATATCTCTGGTAAACATTTTAATTTTCATCTAGTCCGAAAACATTTATTGAAATATCGTTTTGTTTTTCAAACTTTGGTATCTGATTCCCTGCCACTGGAAAAGTTATCCCATTAAAATTTAGCTCGTTTTTTGTACGGCAAATATTTTTCAGAGTTAGAACTTTGAGGATGTCTAGCAGACAAAATTGCCCAACGATAACATTCGTTATCATGGTTTTTGACATTTATACGGCATTTTTTGCTTTTTAAGGGAGATCAACGGAAGAACTACCGCGAAGTGCATTATATTTCATAGTGTGAAATAAAACTTCTTTTATCATTTCAAATTTCCAACCTGATCCTGATGCAGTAAATTCCTCCAATTTTTTAAATATATTTCTTGATGTATATCATCGGCGACTGAGGAAGTATTTGTTCCAGCTAATATTTTTCATGGGTTAGCCGTTAAATATGGTTAGGCAGTCTCGTTGATGAAATCTGCATTTTCAAAGATTATATCAAGTATATCTATTTGAAGTGTATGTAACTGAGATAAAATAACATGATACTGCACTATGAACTTGACACCTTTATGAACTACAAGTTCTCTCGTTACAATTGGATGCAGACATGAAACAAATTTGTAGAGTTAAAATTTGCTAAAATATTTTGATTATCAAATTTATTATTGTTATCGTAGCCGAAAAACGCAGTAGCAGTTTTTTCTTCTTTGATAAGGCTCTTCTTGGCAATATCTCGCAATTTCAACATTTATATATATATATATATATATATATATATATATATATATATATATATATATATATATATATATATATATATATAAACATTTCATATATTTAATTGATTGTTCAATCGATATCTCATCACACACTGCGCACGCGCTAGTTCAATAATCAATTAGAGATATAAAATGTTTATAGTATAATGGCACAAAATCTGACAAGCGCAAACGAGCAAGAGTACTATTATGTTCACCCCAAGTACAACTCATACCCGGGAAATATGTTAGGGTCGATAATACACGTCTAATATTGTCAACCATTTGGTAAATCAACACCAGCTGGTTATAAGATTAGCGTTAAAGGTTATAATGCTGAGAGAGTCGAAATGCTAAGGAAAGATTTTATTTACACTTTGTTTTGTGGAGACATACCAGCTGGACAGCGAGTATATCATGTGAACGGCGCTGTTACTGATGATAACATTGAAAACTTGTCTTTACAAAGTGAATTTCAACCTCATCCCTTATTTGATTTTTACGAGGCAAATGATAATGGAATTATTCGAAATATCCAAACGAGAAAAGTTGCTGGTTTTATGAACAACAGCGGTTATCTTAGAATAAGTGTCAGAAGAACACAAACAGATCAAGTTGGTTACGAATCGCATTGTTTTGTTTGCGACACTTTTAATGGACCCATATCCGATGGCTTAGTGATAGATCACATCAGTGGTGTTAAAACATAACTGTTTAGAAAACCTCAAACTTATCACACCTAAAGAAAATAACAGATGAGGACGAGGAGGTGGTATTAATTTCAGATGTCCTGCTAAACCTATAATATCATGTAACATTAGTAGAGATGAGGAATTAAAATTTCCTTCAATAACAGATGCGGCAAGATATTTTGATATTAATCCTAAGAGAATAAAATTTGTTGCAGATGGAATAACAAATACGGCAACATCACAATCAACCTTTGATAGAATTATTTTGAAATACGATGATTAATTATATTTTTTAACTCAGTTTTGGTGAGAAAATTGTTAGCAAGCATCAAAACATCATCTTTATTAAATTTCAGTGTTATAAATATACTGTCATTAAGTTTACTTTTTCTGCTGCTGTTAGAAGAATTTTATCAGATTCACCTTGCATCAGAATAACGTCAATAGAGCAAGAATGGCCTGATAAACATTTTCGCACTGCCTCGGATTGTTCTTGGTAATTTAATATATTAACTTTCTGATGATACTTTATCTCGTTAGCCATCTTATTATTGTAAATTAGATAAAAAAAATATTATATATATGGATTTAATGAAACGACTTGCTTACATATATGCTGACGATAATTTTACAGCAGGAGATGCTGTCTCTAGAGATTTCATCTCTGGTGATATACAGTGTGAGTCGGTTAGTTATACAGGAGATGACATTTTGTTTAACAATGACGATGAGCAAGACGAGATCGTGGACGTGGTTGATAAGAAAAATTACAGCAGACGGACAACTGGACGATATAACGTTAAGTATCATATCGCCAAAAAAATAATAAAATTTAATTTTACTGTTGCCGAGCAACAAATATTTGGGCAACTTATAAAACCTTTTCTTAATGTGAAAATTGCTGGTCAACAAAGGAGCATAAAATACAATTTTATCTTTGTTAAAATATTTAATTTAATGTCAGTCGATAATGCAAGAAAATTACATTTAATATCGTTGTGTAGACCTGTCAGATGTAAATCTATACTGCTAAAATACGAGCAAATTTATAACAATATTATTTCAATATAGATTTAGTTGGAACCTAGCTGTTAAATCTATCGCTGTATCTTCTCCATTTAACTAAACTTTTATTACCTTTTTTCGTGATAACTTTTTCAATAACAAATATATCTTGCTCAGTTTTCTGCAGTTCCTGCTCGTAAAAACTACCAGTTACAGGCTCACCCAATAAATCCTTGAGCGTGTTATGTTACAGGCATTGTCAGTAAAACTTCATCAACAACAAATACTTCTTCACTCCAGTTTGGAGTAAATCCTTTTTAAAATTTTTTTTTCGTCAGAGATATTCTAACTTTGTCATCAACTTTAAATTTATGTTTGCGGTACATGTTTTCATTTGCAAGAATCGGATTTTTAATTGCATCATTTGGTGACATTTTAATTGATCTGTGCTTGTATTTATCAATAATCTGCTGTAGATCGTCAATATATTTATTTGTATCTTTAGCTGTCAAATGTTTATGTATGAGCTCGTTTAGTGGGCAATTAAATCTTTCGACGATAACGCTCTTACCTTCATTTCCAGTAACATATTTTTTGATGTTATTTTGCTCCAAAAGTGCTCAAATTTTTTATTAAAAAACTCCGCTCCATGATCGGTCCAGATTCTGTTGGGTTTTCTTTCTCTACTTGTTATTATTTGTTTTAGTGCATCAGTTCTCGATGTTCCTGTTTTATCTGTAACATGTACACTAAACGCGTATTTACTAAAAACATCGACAACATTAAAAAGATATTTTTTGTTATCGTTAAACTGAGTGACTCATCAACTAAATCTATCGCCCAGATATCGTCAACGGCATTTGTGACAACTTTACGTCACGGAAACTTTATTTAGGTTTGTGTAGTTCTGATGCCAGCGATTCCATCGCTACGAGTCCGAATTTATATTTTGCTCCAATAAATCCATGCACCAGCCTTCTATCAAAATGTTCTCTGATTCCTTTTGGTTTCATGTCGCGTAGTTCATCTAGCATTACTTTATCGCAGCCGTGATATCGTGATGCATTGCTATTGCATCAGCTTGATTGTAAGGCTCTTGTCCGGGCAGCGGATTATCATTTTTATCTAGCTGTTTATCTAGCAGATTATATGGTCCAGTGTATTTATGGCCTGGTAATGTCCAACCTCCTTTTGGTTTTGGTAACTTGCCAATTAATTTATGTATATCTATACCTGTTCCAATTTCGGTTGAAATGTAAATTCATCATTAAAATTAGTTTTTACCTTAGCCATAGAATGCCACGCTGTGCAGGAAATTAGTAGAATTTCATATATTTTCTCAGGATCCAGTTGTATCGGTGGAATATAATTCACTGAAAAATTTGCGCTATCTTTTGCAACGGTGCTAGAGTCGAGTAATAATGTTGTTGACATCTTTATTTATTAGATTATATAATTATATCGCCTGCGATTATATTACGATGTAAATTTTCGTATTCATCCGATGTTAGCAATTCTTTCAATCTTAGATTATCAAGTATATCAACTACTTCACTGTCAATTTCAGCACCATCATTTCCAGCTTATTTCGATGATATCAACAGCATTAATCTGCTGATCATATCAGCTGTTATGTAGATACTCCTACTTCAGTTCCAATTTTTATTTCACGGTGATAATAATTGTAATAATGATCAAGCTATTCTTTAAAGCTATGTCCTTTACTTTTTTATTTTTAAATGTTACTACTGCAACCTTAGTAACATCTGCAATAATTTTATTTCTGTAGGCGACCTCATATTTATATAGATCTTCAATTTCTGTAACTTTTTATATTCCTGTCAGCTTTCATACTGACGTTTATAATAGCTTATAGTTTTTTAATTAGTTCATCATATCTGTCTTCCCCATTTTTAATATCATCAACGTTAATTTTGTATGTTTGAAAGAAATTGTATTCCTGATCTTTTATTTAAGCTTGCGCTCGCCCTAAAATAAGTTCTCTTTCTTGCTCAAGATCTGATATAACCACTTGTTGACTAATGTCCCCTGTTACAGTTGGCTCAAATGTTGTTTTACTTGCCATAACTGAATCGTGTTGACTTTCCATCACAGTTGGCTGTAACCTTTCTCTGATTTCATATAGATTATCAATTAACCAATCTAGTTCAGCTTGTCAGACAACAGGGTAATCTACATGCGCCACAAGTGTCATGGCCAGTATTCGGTTTTCGTCTATTTCTTTTGCTTTGGTGCTCAAAACATTAAAGCTACAATGATACCATTTTTGCTTTATTTGATTAATGGCATTGAAGTAAAGATTGTCGATAATACTGTGTCTGAATTTTCTAATACTTTCATGGTAATTATTTTCTGGCACTACTTCGTTGATATATTTCTTACTTTTTCCGCTATCTCTGTTAACTTTTTAATTTTTTCATCAGCGTTGTATTCTTCTTTTTAAAATCTTATATATTCTTAAATCCTCGAAATTGTATTATTTATTGAACGACTTATACTCATCATCTCTTATTTCTTTGTTTATATTTTTTGCTTTGTCATCGAACATTTCTCTGTACTGAACATCCAATCCAAGCTCTTTTCTAAAAGCTTCTCTTTTAGCTTCATATTCCTCATACATCTCCCTTAAAGATTTATCAGCTTTTCTTTCCGTTTCTTGTTGTTTTTTTTATATCCATCATTTTCATCATCTCATCTAACCTTCTTCCCGTTGGCCCAACTGACAACATCTACGATAATCTTCATTCAAGCTCTAACGGATCAGAATCAACCGATCTGTCTCAGTTTGTCTTCTGTCAGGATTAACCATATACTCTGTAAGTGCATCAGCCAACCTTCTTTTTTCTTCCTCATACCTTACAGTAACTTTTCCAGTGACGGTTTCTTCTTGTTCTTTAATTAATCCAAGTACACCTTTTTCCTTTAATTTTTTAAGTTCTTCTTCCGATGGCGGTAAAGTTTCAGGTTGTTTTCCAGGTAAAGCCTCAGTAACTGGTTTTAAAATTCTAGCTGATTCCTCAGCGGCAACTACATGTCGTGCTTCTTTAATTTTTTCCTAAATTCTGCATGAGATTGAGCAATTATTTTTGGATCTTCTATATATTTTGTGTACTTTGCTCATTTATCCATATTATTATTTAATAACGGTTTGATAAAACTTCACTTTAGATACTTTTCAATACAGCAGCGGAATATTTTTTTGGGATCACGTGCGAATTTATCGAATAAAAAGAAATTATATTTATCTTTCGTTGCCTTATGATACAGTTCAATAAATTTATCTTTTGTTACGTCGCCATATTGCTCGTTTGCAATATTTCTCACGTCAACGTTGTCGAGTCCGGGAAATAATATAAAACATCCGGTATTTCGTCTAATAAATTTATCGACGTTGTAAAATCCCTGAGCGAGATAGACAGTTACATTTTTTATTATGTAACAGTGAAAAATAAGATCTTATTTTATTCAT
>JAECUM010036909.1:0-27069 GCA_016617855.1 Megalonaias nervosa
ATATATATATATATATATATTCCAACAAGTTTACTCATGCAAATGAAGCTGAAAACATGTCACAAGATTCTGTTCAAAACGCTTAGTAAATATTAGCTTTAGTTTCAGATTGCTTACTATATTAACTCTCCCGCCCGCGAGCGACTGCCCCTCCCCCCGCGAAAAATCCTGCGGGCGCCCATGACTATATGTTAGCAATTTACTTCCCTTTTCACGCAGAACGTGCCGATTGCCCTCTGTCCTCGATCAATTGGCAGTGACTTACTATTAAAAATGTAATAGTGTGTCCTAGCCTTGCCTGACCTGAATCAGTTCCATTTTCATTTGAAATCAATTAGACAGTGTCAGAGTTTTGATCAGATTTAGTAGCAATAAGGATATTTGACCACTGATGTGGCAATAATAAATTTAATGGAGACAATATAACCGATAGTTTTAATTAATTTTCGAGTTGGATTAAACTTTTACTGTTCCTCCATTTTAATGTATCAGATGACTAAATCGTATTAGATACTATCATTATATATTGCCACTGTCTGGAGGATTCCGGCAAAAATATTTTAGTTTTTAATAATTTAGCAAACAATTATCAATGCAGATAATATTTAAAAAGAACTCTTGGATGATGTTAACAGACATGGAATTTTCGTTTTCTTATGAATTTTCGCAAACCATATTTGAAGGAGCATCGTTGTCTACCACTCTGTTCTGCTTTGATTGACATTGAAGGTCACGTTGGCCACTATACTCTTTTTCTGATCACAAATGCCATTTCGGCTGATGTCACCTTGCGTGTAATTTACATGGTTACCGTTTTTTTCATATGGTTGTCTGCGATATATGTCTGTTCATTAGGTTCGATGCTATAATCATACATGTTTTCTACCTTGTTTAAATTGTTCAGCAAACTTTGATTATTCTCATTAAAAGAAGTTATATTGATTCCGCTGTGCATGAGACTCTACTGTTTCACTTGGGTGATACACTTTTTCGGCATCGTTTATAGAAAAATAGTTGCTTTGGAAATATGGTACTTAATATGGCACCATTTCAGAATGCATTGATCGAACGTAGTGTTATGATGTTAAATGTCATTGGCATTATATTGTGTTTATTTTTATTATCAATTGATGCTGCTGGAATATGAATCTGCTTTACCTATTTTGACACAAACATTGTTAAACTGTTGAACTTGTGAAATGTCATGCTATTATCAGTGAAATATGTTTCAGTCTCATACGATCTAACACGTGCTCAAACTCAAAACACCAGTTTCGTATTATTCAAATAACCCTAGAACAAAACAGTTTATTCTGTTAAGATTACTTTAAGTTCTGATTGATAGTTCCTGTATAGTACTGTGCGATTCAAGTTTTCGGTCCGAGTTGCCTAATTTATAGTCAAGCAGAGTGATCGACTCCCTGTCTGATAGAGTAATCCGCCCATTCACTTTACTTTCTCTTGGAAAACATGGAATAGACGCAGACTCCGACTACTGTAGAGAAGGACATTGTGTTCTACAAACCTGAAACGAATGCTAACAGTAACACAACTATAAAAATTCGAATAAATAAAGAACTTAATAAATGATGATGCAATAGAGAGAACAACGCATGCCGAATTATAGTAAGACAACAACATTATTACAGTAGGTTTTTTCTTAATACGCTTTGTATTATTAAAATAGATACTTGAAATATAAGTTATGGTGGATAACTTTTATATCAGTGAAAAGTAGACTTAAATATATTTCCTATTCTTTATCAAATTGTTTTTGTGATCCTCAAGTGTCTTGTCTGACTTAATAAAAGCTGTCATTAACGCAACAAATTGTGGAATTGAAGGCACACATGAAGATGTGATGCAGTAAGTTTTACTGATTCCAGAATTTGATACTACTAATGTAAATATATATGATTGAAATATTTTCTCTTTGCCTTTTTGATGATTCCAACGATGAAAATTATTAGATGCCTTAAATTCATCGTCTTCAAAAGTATACATGCCTCAATATAACCCCCAAAAATGCATAAAATTGAATTCTTGAGGTAGTTTTCTTCGATAAACCAACCCAAACTGCAGACATCGTAGCGATATGACTGAAAAATGTTTAAAGCAACGTTAAAAATCCAAATCACACACACACACACACACACACACACACACACACACACACAATCAAACAAACAAACAAACACTCCTCTTAGTTGCAGTGACTTGGAACGTGCACTGCTTGACCCCAAAAATTTAAACACGCTTATTCCGTAGCTCAAGTTCAAGTTACCCACGAAGTTTATTGTAGGCACATGGCCTAAACTTAAATTATTGTGTTTCTTCTATGACACACTGTGATCTTGAACTTTATCTTTTGACCCTATATCCTCCAGCTTTCCTCACATCTCAAGTGTACGTCATCTGGAACGTTTCGACAATGAGCCATTCGGAACGTTTCGACGAAGTATGTTTCTCTTTAACAGCCTGTTTTTGTGTAGAAACTAATTCTCCTCTTTCAGTCAGTGAAACTGAGCTTGATGCTTTTGACCATATAATTGACGGGATTCTTTCAAATCCTATGATCGAGTCACCAACAACGTTTGGTAAAAGTCGTTAATCTGAAACTAAACCTCCTAAATTCATGTGCAGAAACCAAAACGGGAGAACAATAACATAGAGTGACTCTCTTCACATTGAGGTAGGGGTATAATAACTGTACTCAAACAGTACCTACAACATTTGAGTAATTTTAAGAAAACAAGTAAAATAAACATTAAGACAACAATAATTTGACATAAGTGATTCTTCCAACTAGAGCAGTAAACCTGCCTCTTTATAGGTATCAAACGTTTAACACTTACATATACGGTGAACATCTTGTGCACGTCTCGGGGTTAATAGAAATCAGTACACTATTTTAGGGTTTGGGGTGTCTGTACATTGATGTACGAGTAAATATTTAATATGCACTGCTATAGACAAGGAAACTACTTCTCCAAAAAGTTGAATTTTCCTCTCCAACATTTATGCATAATACTACAGGATTCCGTTTTTCACACAGGGGCTTGTTACAAATAAAATTTGGAGTTTCCGTCAGTGAATCGAATGCTGCGGGGGGGGGGGGTCTAACCTGTAACAATATAACACAAGGGAAGACACGAGCCTGCACGCCTCGATAGTTCCAACCCTGTTCGACACAACCTCAAATAGTGAAACCCAAGACTATCCGAATTCAAAAGGCACTTCCTTACTGGTACTTGTCCAGGCGTCAAAATCGGCGAACAATTGTTGCCATTTCTTCATTATGTCACAAACTGAACGAAGTTTGTCGAGCTGTTTTGAAAATTTAATTATTCTTGATTACGACTGGCTTAACTTGGAAATTAGCAGACGAAATTAGGATAAACTAGTAGGGTTGGAACTATCGACTGGTGCAGACTCGTGTCTTCCTTTGTGTAATTGTTACAGGTTAGACCGACAGCCATCGATTCATTGACGGAAACTCTAAATTTTTAAGTTTTCTTTGTAACAAGCCCCTATGGTTTCTCACCTTCCTAAACACAAACTGTGGGATGAATTAAAATTGACACAATATGACTAATGGTGCAATTTTGGAATAGCAAAATTCGCAACAAAAATTTCCTAACTTTAAAAGACATGGTAAACAAGTAGGTTCACACATATCAACGTTTAAAAGACACTGGTGAATAACATCTAACAAGAAACATCTTAAGTTTGGAATGAATGTGCAAAGATGCACATATAAACAGGTCAAAATACAAAGTACCTTCTTATCTCCAATATTAAATGAAACAGAAAACCAAATAAATTAGTCATCACTCATTTTGTTATAAGTCAATTTTATTCTCATAAATAATAACCAGACTACATAATATTTGTCTGCAGACAGATCCATCATTCGTCGCCCTTAACACTAGAATATATCCTTCACGATAATCACAGCATAAACATCATTTACAACACATTTACATACTGGAACTTGCATCAACTGAATTTAGTTATGTCCAGCAAACATGACGTAGTACATTGGGAGACCTATCAACATGCACCTCTCTCTCTCTCTCTCTCTCTCTGGTCGATTTGACTTAACTTTTACCATCATTCATAGATCCAAAAATATCGTCGTATAATACATCCGAAAATCCTCTACGCTCGTCGTTTCATGGATTTTCGACTGTATCTTGCTTGTATGGTCCGAGAGAGAGAGAGAGAGAGAGAGAGAGAGAGAGAGAGAGAGAGAGAGAGAGAGGGGGGGGGGGGGCGGCATTTGGACATTTTCATATTTAAATAATAATAATCGATTTTTATAACATTATAATATGTTCAACAACAACAACAAAGCATTAAATACATTACAATATGTGCGCCTCGGTACCAAGAAATTTACCGTATAGTGTCGAAAGGATATTGCAACTTTGTATCAATGATTATATAAACACTGCAGATACATCCCAATGAAAGTGTACACATACCTTTCGATGGACTATATTCTTGTAGGTTACCTGGTGTAAGTTCAGTTTCAAGGTTTTCATCCAGCCCAAATTCTTTTTATCTCTCACTCCAGATGTCTGCGTGAATTCAAGGTCAAAGTTGAATGAAGGTCTATATGATTGTTTGTGTTCTGGGACGGGTTGTTTTCTCCATGTGACTTAATCTTACTGATAAGAGCTGACTTTACATATTGACCTATTCATATTTGTGTAAACGTGCATTTGGTAAAACAAAATTAGATATTGTGCACTGCTATTACATCGATCGTTTCCATTACTCTTTTTTAGGCTGTCTTTTACAGTAAGGAAATTTTCAAGGGCTGTCGTACTGTTTGCATTATTGTTATGAAAAATATGCCATGCCTCAATATGACCCCCAAAGTGCAAATAATTGAATTCGTGAGGTACTTTTCTTCGATAAACCGACCCAAACTGCAGACATCATAGCGATATGACTGAAAAATGTATAAAGTAACGTTAAAAATCCAAATCACACACACACACACACACACACACACACACACACACACACACTCCTCTTAGTTGCAATGACTTGGAACTTGCCCCGTAGCTCAAGTTCAAGTTTATTGTAGGTACATGGCCTAAACTTAAATTATTGTGTTTCTTCTATGACACACTGTGATCTTGAACTTTATCTTTTGACCCTATATCCTCCAGCTTTCCTCATATCTCAAGTGTAAGTCATCCGGAATGTTTCGATAATGAGCCATTTGGGACGTTTCAACGATATTTGTTTCTCTTTAACAGCCTACTTTTGTGTAGAAACTAATTTTCCTATTTCAGTCAGAGAAACTGAGCTTGATGCTTTTGACCATATAATTGACGGGATTCTTTCAAATCCTATGATCGAGTCACCAACAACGTTTGGTAAAAGTCGTTAATCTGAAACTAAACCTCCTAAATTCATGTGCAGAAACCAAAATGGGCGAACAATAACAGCGTGACTCTCTTCACATTAAGTTTGTTGAGCTGTTTTGAAAATTTAACTATTCTTGCTTATGACTGGCTTAACTTGGAAATTAGCAGATGAAATTAGGATAAACTAGAAGGGTTGGAACTATCAGGGGGTTCATTCTCGTGTCTTCCTTGCTGTTATTGTTACAGGTTAGACCCCCAGTCCTCAATTCATTGACGGAAACTCCAAATATTCTTTGTAACAAGCCCCTGTGGTTTCTCGCCTTCCTAAACTCAAACTGTGGGCTGAATTAAAATTGACACAATATGACTAATGGTGCAATTTTGGAATAGCAAAATTCGCAACAAAAATTTCCTAACTTTGAAAGACATGGTAAACAAGTAGGTTCACACACATCAACGTTTTAAAAGACACTGGTGAATAATATCTAACAAGTAACATCTTAAGTTTGGAATAAATGTGCAAAGATGCACATATAAACAGGTCAAAATACAAAGTACCTTCTTATCTCCAATATTAAATGAGACAGAAAACCAAATAAATTAGTCATCACTCATTTTGTTATAAGTCAATTTTATTCTCATAAATAATAATCAGACTACATAATATTTGTCTGCAGACAGATCCATCATTCATCGCCCTTAACACTAGAATATATCCTTCACGATAATCACGGCATAAACGTTATTTACAACGCATGTCCATACTGGAACTTGCATCAACTGAATTTAGTTATGTCCAGCAAACATGACGTTGTACATTGGGAGACCTATCAACATGCACCTCTCTCTCTCTCTCTCCCTCTCTCTCTTCCTTTGGTGAATTTGACTTAACTTTTACCATCATTCATAGATCCAAAGCATTGTCGTATGATACAAGTGAACATCCTCTACGCTCGCCTTTTCATGGATTTTCGACCGTATCTTGCTTGTATGGTCCCAGAGAGAGAGAGAGAGAGAGAGAGAGAGAGAGAGAGAGGGAGAGAGAGAGGGAGGGGGGCGGCATTTGGACATTTTCATATTTAAATAATAATAATCGATTTTTATAACATTATAATATGTTCAACAACAACACCAACAAAGTATTAAATACATTACAATATGTGCGCCTCGGTACCAAGAAATTTACTGTATAGTGTCAAAATGATATTGCAACTTTGTATCAATGATTATATAAACACTGTAGATATATCCCAATGAAAGTGTACACATACCGTTCGATGGACTATATTCTTGTAAGTTACTTGGTGTAAGTTTAGTTCCTAGGTTTTCATCCAGCCCAAATTCTTTTTTTCTCTCACTCCAGATTTCTGTGTATTCCGTCCTCGATCAAATTGTGTACCACGTTAAATTTATTTAGGAAACTGTGATTATTAATATTTATATCATTATTTTTATATGTCACCAATGATTAATGCGTGGAAACTCATCATTGATCTATAGGCCTAGAATCGACAGCACACAGATGCAAGAATGTTTCTATATGCGTATTATTGCACCATGGACGGATCACAATTTGATATACCAATCGTATTGGTATATCAAATTGCTTATATGAACACTTTAAAATTCATGTTATTTTTAATGTAGGTGGTATATATATATATATATATATATATATATATATATATATATATATATATATATATATGTGTGTGTGTGTGTGTGTGTGTGTGTGTGTGTGTGTGTGTGTGTGAGAGAGAGAGAGAGAGAGAGAGAGAGAAATCAATTCAAGGTCAAAGTTTAATGAAGGTCTATATGATTGTTTGTGTTCTGGAACAGGTTGTTTTCTCCATGTGACTTAATCTTACCGATAAGAGCTGACTTTACATATTGACCTATTCGTATTTGTGTAAATGTGCGTTTGGTAAAACAAAATCAGATGTTGTGCATTGCTATTACATCGATCGTCTCCATTACTCTTTTTAGGCTCTCTTTTAAAGTAAGGAAATTTTCAAGGGCTGTCGTACTGTTTGCATTATTGTTATGAAAAATGTGTCGTACTGTTTGCATTATCGTTATGAAAAATGTGTCAGTTTCACTACGACAATTATCGTTCTGTTCCGGAATGTGAAGAAGAAAAAAAATCAAGCTTTCATTATGCATAATTGTTGGAGACAAAAACTCAAATCACAAAATAAAAATGTGTCCTTTTCTATACCGATGCAAATGAAGCATTTAGACTTACTTAAATGTACCCTAAAATCTAAAACAGAGGATTAACGTTCATTAATACAGCACACCGAAACCTCAAGAAGTGCATATAAAGGATTTGATATACATGTAATTGATGTTAGCTTTGCACACAAGTGTAAATGTATATTACTAACACCTCGAAAGTCTGTGTTTGTATATTGTTCCTATGTATATAGTGAGACCATTCAGCGTGCATCATATTGCGTATGATGTGTATTGAAAATTGAAAGTTCATTTCATTAGAGGTCATGTAAACAGAAGACAATGAGATGGTCCAAAATAAATGATTAGCAAATTTACTTATAACCAATGCAGCACTGAGCATGCGATAATTATAAAAATCATATTTATTGACGTCATGAATCAGATGACTGGATTTTTTGGTTCCCAACCCACCCACACATCTAGCCCACTTAATTCAACCACATGACTTCGTGAAGAGCATTATACGCATTGGCATTGTATGGGACGTATAGCATAGTAACCTACTTTGGCACAGTATGGGACGTATAGCATACAGTGACCTACATTGGCATAGTATGGGACGTATAGCATACAGTGACCTACATTGGCAGGTAGTGTGAAAGGCTCTTTGAAACTATTCAAATAGCATGTTCCATGCTGCACTCAAAATGTTGGTCAAAGCCACTTCTCTCACTTTTTAAAAATAGGGCAACGCGATGGATATATAGTGATAAGTGCGTACTAAGTAGTGAAATTTCCAACAGTCATTTAAAACTGCCATATTATTAAACCTAATTAAGCCACACAAAAACAAAACTATCTAACGAGAAAACTGTACCCGTGCAAATGCTATCATCATATTTGATTTGATGAAATATAGATTATTTCAACAAAATTGAAATGTATTAATTTAACTTCTAACTTAATAGAGAAGTAATGTACAAATAGCATAAACTATCGTTTTCACAAACAAATCAATCGTACACAGGTGTAATATTCTTTTATTGCCATAGCGTATAATCGTACAACGTTTGCTGGAGCGTTGTGCAGTGTTAGAGTGCCGAACATAAATATACATGAATGTAACAGTAGAATTCGTTGAAACAATATTGATTAAAATCAAAAGTGAGCACATTCTTTAGTTTCGTTTTTGTTGCAACAATTGTCTGAAAATCTGCCCATGATCATTTATCTTAAATGGGGCCCGTACGCTACACCTGTAATTAGTTACAGTAAACTGTTATGTTCATCGAGATAGGCGTATTTTCATTGTATTGCAATGAACTAAGAGAAACGTAGACCTAACAGTACACAACTGGCAATGTTATCGTACATAGACCTAACAGTTCACAACTGGCAATGTTATCCTACATAGACCCAACAGTACACAACTGGCTATGTTATCCTACATAGATCTAACAGTTCGCAACTGGCAATGTTATCATAAGTAGACCCAACAGTACACAACTGGTAATTTTATCATACACAGACCCAACAGTTCACAACTGGCAATGTTATCCTACATAGACCCAACAGTACACAACTGGCAATGTTATCCTACATAGACCCAGCAGTACACAACTGGCAATTTTAACATACATAGACCTAACATGTACACCCATAAGCTCTTCGGGTCCATGAACATATACCTAAACAAAATATTCAGTAACATTGGACATGAAGAGAAACTTTGTCTCTGATACATTAGATGCCATCAAACTGTGTAAGAAATTTAACTTGCCACATTGATAGCTGATGGTGGTTGCCATAACCACCGAGTCTCTGAGACAATACAAGGACAGTGTGCTTTCTAATTATACGTGGATGTTTGGGAAAGGCTGCCATAATAGCTTTCTGACCAGAGTTTAAGAGATGTTCAATGAAGTTTGCTTTTCCAGTCATTAGCCATTAAAAGGATGGATGATAATGAACACCCCAACCTTCCTTGGTGGTATCTTTGCAGATGGTCAGTTTTTATAGGACTTATTCTAGAGGCACACTTAGGATAGTCTTACAGAAATGGAATCCAACAGATTCTACGAATGGTGGTCTTAATGGAGAGTCTGCAGTCTCCTCTGCCAGATGATATGGTTCACATCGAAAACGTGTAGTCGATAAGAAACAAGTTTGCAAGAACTGAACTCAAATTATATCTTAGGAACTGAACGAAACCGGTGTGATTATTTGGATTTGATTGGATGTTGCACTACAGTAGTCGGGCTGCACTAGCCAGTAGGGCTGTGCCAAGCTTCTGGCAAGATGAAACTAGTGTGATCACCTTATTAATAGGCCAGGATCTGGCTCATTCTCAAATTCATGTGAAGTCTTGATGAAAAAAGTCTTTATATAAAAAAGATTGGTATGACGCTTAGTTATACAGATGCAAGATCGTATCATGAATATACATGATCTTGCTCTTTACTGAATGCATCTAAGATGTTGATGATATAATCCCATATTATAAATTGGATTAAAGTGGCATCTGAAATATGGTCTCCAGAGTGGCAATAAGCTCAGGCAATTACGATCAAGACTGCCTCATTAATTTGCATGGGACTCACTCATTAACTCTATTGAGATATTGATGATATAAGCCCATACTGAGAAACGGATCAAAACTGGAAAATAAATATGGCTTCCAGAGTGATAACAAGCTTGGTTAATCAGATGCAAGTTGTCCTCATTAATGTCCATGGATCTTTCTGATTATCCAACTCTTCCAAGATCCCAAATCTTGATGATGTAAAACTATATCCCAAATCTGATCAAAACTGGATTAGAAATATTGTCTGAAAAATGGTAACAGGCTAAGTCAATACGATGCAATATCGCTTCATAAATGATTAGACGTTACTCATTACAGCATTATCGAACTCATCTGAAATCTTGAAAATCCAGAAAGTATGATATAAATCCCTCATTAAAATGTATGGGATCCACTCATTAAGGAACTCGATTATATTTATAGGTTACTGCATTTGTACGGGAAAATATGAACGAGTTTTTCGGATGGATATACTGCACGACCTTCATATTTTCCCATACAAATGCAGTAACCTTTCTATTATATGCTCATTTTCTTATTCTACCGGAGGTTTAATTATATAAACAAAAATACACTATAAGAAACAAAGTAATAGAATTTATGCTGTATTCCAAACTAAATACACAAGCGCAGATTCGTCAGTACAAAACAACATTATTAACGCACACGTAACTCCGCCCAGATAAAACTGAACTTAGTCGCGCGCTAGACATCACTGTCGAAAGAAAATGGCGTATTGATTTACTTAAAATTGAAATTTAGAGTCATATTGTTACTGAATGCACATTGCAACAACTTTTCCATTTGGTCTGGAATGAATATATTTTTGTATTTTTGTCGATTCTACTAAATTTCGTGATTATAGACTGGATTTATCTGTGTCAATTCTAGATAAAGTAACAACTGGTTTGTGCAGCGAGAGAGCAGCGTCTTGACTTATCTGCAGGTATGTTTCTGTTCTGTCACTGAATGTTTGGAATCATAATGTGGGGAAAATTATGAACTCTTTCAATTGTAATTATCAAAAAGACGCTATGGAATATAATGTTCATTTCATTTTGAGTGCAGTAAGGAGGATGTTATTGCACTTGGAATGTAGTCGAAATTAAAGTACAATTTCGAAATGTGTAATCAAGCTTTGGAACCCATAACATGGTTCATGTAATTCGGATTTGCAGAACTAAGAAAGTACATCTTGAGCAAATTCAGGATGTAAAACTGTAAGTATATTTTTCGCCATTCTTATTACCAGCTAAAGAAGACACGTTTATGTCTTGTCACTTGCATGTTATTTGTAGGGACCCAGCAATTGTATGACCTGTCTGGCGTCTATCGCAAGCCTAAATCCGAAACATTGTATCAAAAAAGTTAACCCGGAATATTGCAAAGCATCTGGTATTCGCAGTCCACGAAACATCTGCTTTAGTTCATTCAGAAATAAATTTAATCAGCCAAAACGTAAAGGGTCTACTACATGAGTGTACATGATTTGTTTACAAAGTAGTTCCTAATACACTATTGGGCATACGTGTCGTGCACGTGAATGCAATATGAAGGTGTGCAATATTGTAAAATATTGCACGATTCTGACAATGTAAAGTTAACGGAGACAAAAATGAGTATATAATAAAAGCCCATATTCCAAACTTGCCACAATTGGATCATTAACATGTTTTACAGGACTTGAACAAGTTCAACTAATTAGATGCAAGGTGACTTCATTAATATGTGAATTTGCTCATTGTTCAAATTTTCAAAGATCTTTGATATAAATCTATACCCCAAATCTGTAAAGTCATTTCAGGAATACGTTTTCCAGAGTGGGGACTGGCTTAGCCAATGCACCATCGCTTCATAAATATGCACAGATTTTGCTCATTATTGAGCTAATCTAATATCGTTGTTGTTGTCTTGAGTTTAACGCTATTATAAGATAGAGATGATATAGACCCATAGTCTAAGCTTGCTTAAAACTGAATCAGAAATATGGCCTCGACATTGGTAACAAGCTCAAACAGTTGCAACGTCACCTCATTTATACAGGTGAACTTTGCAAACTGTTGACCTCATCCGAGATCTTGATTATATGAATCCATATTCTAATCTTTATCAAAACTATTGTTTCCAGATAGGTAACAAGCTCAAATAATCAGATGCAACATAACCAGATCCATGTGAATCTTGCCAATTGTTGAATTCGTCTGACATCTTGATGATACATGTCCATATTTACAATTTGGTAAAAACAAAGATAAAAAATCTGACCTCCAAGACGGCCACAAGCAATTATTGACAGAAGAAGGATGCATTATAGATGCAATTATTTGACAGAAGGATTGTGCATGATGAATGCAAATATTGACAGAAGGATGATGCATGACAGAAGCATGTATTGACAAAAGGATGACTCATGATGGATGCATTTATTGATAGAAGACTGACTCAAGATGGATGCATTTATTGACAGAAGGATGATGCATGATGGGTGCAATTATGTGTGGCTTTTAGATTTTTAAAGTAGCTCTAACAATGTTTCAGTCATAATGTTATGATATCTGCAGTGTGACAGTTGATAGTTATGTCTAGCACTGGGGCATCATGCCGATGACATGTGGCATCATGTCCCACCCAGTCACATTATCCTGACACCAGGCCGATCTATCTTAACACTAACCTCTTAATGTTGAGCGCCAAGCGAGGCAGCTGCTAGTACCATGTTGATAAGTCTTTGGCATCACTCGGCCGATGTTCGAACCTGCAACCTCCCGCATCCGAAGCGGATGTTCTAACCACTTAGGCCACCGGAGCGGTTTGGATTCAATTACTGACAGAAAGATGATGCATGATAGATGCAATTATTGAGAGAAGGATGCATGAGGGATGCAGTCATTGACAGTATGATTCATAACAGATGCAGTGCATGAGGGATACAATTTCTGACAAAAGGATGAGTGTTTGATTTGGATTTTTAACGTAGCTTTAACAATTTTTCAGTCATATCGCTACGATATCTGCAGTGTGGCAGTTTATAATGATGCCTAGCACTGGGGCATCATGCCGATGACATTTAGCATGATGTCCTACCCAGTCACATTATCCTGACACCAGGCCGACCAGTCCTAATGCTAACCTCCTAATGCTGAGCGCCCAGCGAGGCATCTGTTAGTACCATTCTTATAAGTCTTTGGTATGACTTGGCCGGGGTTCGAACCCGCGACCTCCCGCATCCGAGGCGGACTCTCTAAGCAATTAGGCCACCGGAACGGTCGACAAAAGGATGATGCATGATAAATGCATATTGGATGGAATTTATTGCCTGTAGGATTATGCATGATTCATGCAATTATTGAAAGAAGGATGCATGATTCGTGCAATTATTGACAGACTGTGTGTGTGTGTGTGCGCGCGCGTGCGTGTTCGTGTGATTTTGGATATTTATCGTAACTTTAACAATTTTCCAGTCATACCGCTACGATGTCTGCAGTGCGGCAGTTTATAATGCATGATAAACGCATATTGGATGGAATTTATTGCCTGTAGGATTATGCATGATTCATGCAATTATTGAAAGAAGGATGCATGATTCGTGCAATTATTGACAGACTGTGTGTGTGTGTGTGTGTGTGTGTGTGTGTGTGTGTGTGTGTGTGTGTGTGTGTGTGTGTGTGTGCGCGCGTGAGTGTTCGTGTGATTTTGGATATTTAACGTAACTTTAACAATTTTTCAGTCATACGATGTCTGCAGTGCAGCAATTTATAGTGATGTCTAGCACTAGGGAATCATGCCGCAGACATGTAGCATGATGTCCTACCCAGTCACCTTATCCGGACACCAGGCTGACCAGTCCTAACACTAACCCCTTAATGCTGAATGCCAAGCGAGGTAGGTGATTGTACCTTTTTATAAGCCTTTCATGACTCGGTCGGGGTTCGACCTCCCGCATCCGAGGCGGACGCTGTAACCACTAAGGCCACCGGAGAGGTCCAATTATCCACAGAAGGATGATGCATCATGGATGCAATTAATGAGAAGGATGATCCATGATTCACGCAATTATTAACAGAAGGATGATGCACTATTCGTGCAATTATTGACGGCAGGACGATGCACGATGGATGCAATTATTAACAGAACGGTGGTGCATGATTCATGCAAATATTGACAGAAAAATGATGCATGATGAATGCAATTATTGACAGATGGATGTTGCATGATAGATACAACTACTGACAGAAGGATGATGCATGATAAATGGATGGATGGAATATATTGACAGTAGGATGATGCATGATTCATGCAATTACTGACAGAAGGATGATGCATGATGGATGCAACTACTGACAGAAGGATGATGTATGATGGATGCAATTATTGACAGAAGGGTGGGGTATGCAATTATTGACAGAAGGATGGTGGATGCAATTAATGACAGAATGATGGTGGATAGCAGCAGGGGAGGTGAACAGACCACTTGTCTGAATTGTCATTTGTCTAAAAAATAAGGGTTCCTACGAAGGTTGAAAATAATGTCGATAACGTTAAACCAAAGCCTCTAACTGACCGAGAGTTTCTCTAATTGGGTTTGCTCATTTTGTTATTTTATCTTTGACTCTTTGTTTATGATGTGTTTCGTTTACTCGCCGGGTCATTCAGTTTTGGTCGTTCACCTCCTCTGCTGCTGTAAATTAAACAGCCAGTATAAATACTATCAATGATGGTTGGAGAACCACACTCAGCTAGATTAGCTCGAGAGCGATTAGAGGCAATTAAAAAATATTTACCTGTCCGTGATTCTGTCAAGCAACAACTACAATCACGTCAGGAATCTCAAGTTGAATTTGCAGAGGATACAAAACAATTATTTAAACCTATTACAGAAACAACTAAAGGTCTTCTTCCAACGTTAGAGAAAACCGCTGCAGCAACTGGGAAAATAGCAGAAAGAACAAAACAAACAAAAAGAATTTTACGTGGGCTTCCAGCTGATATAGCTGCTGCTCAACAAATACTTATACCGGAAGGCGCTGAAGCACCACTAGCCCCTAAACCAGCTGAATTAGCTATTACAAAAAAGACAAAAATAAAGATTGATCTGATTGATATATTCACTGAAAAAGCTGTTAAACATATTAAGGGAATTAACAGGGAGGATTTACATTCTTTTGCTGTTGATACCTTCAGAAATAGAAAATATTTTTTGAATCCTGAACACGTCGAAAAACCTGTAGATCGTGAAGACTGGTATAAATGGATATATCGCATAAACACAGGAGTTGAACAAGTTAGAGAGAATGATCCAGATTATATTAAGCATAAACTAGAAATAAATAAATATATTAGCGACTTAGATTTTCAAGTGGAAAGTGCAAGGCGACAACAACTAGAACAGAGACAAATAACACAAGAAGAAAGAGCACAGGCAAAACCAGCAATAGAATTAGAAAAGCAAATAAAAAGGGGAGAGAGAGAAGGTAAAAAACAAGAAAAGGAAATAGAAAAGAAAGGGAAACAAAGTAAAGGGAGAGGAAAGGCAAGGGAAGAGTTACTACCGTATACAGAAAGAGAACGATAATATTTGTCTTTAGCACCAGAATTAGAGGAGGAGGAAGAAGAAAGGAAAAGAAGTAAAAAGAAAAAAGAAGAATCTCAAGATTCTCCCATCAGTACAGAAGAATGGTGGGAACAACATGAAAAGAAAAGAAAATCTCAAGACGATCCTGGCGCAACTGGAAGCGGCTTTACTGCTCAAGGAAGTGGTTTTATTACTTGTCCAAACAGCGTTCTCTCCGATGTTAATCGACTAGAAATCCTCATTGGAGGAAAACGAGCTGGTAATAATTCCCCAGAAATAATTAATGAAGCAGCTGATATTTGTAAACGATTATTTACAGGTGGTATCATGGATATTAATGTGTATCGATCTCTCATTAATGAAATCGCCGATGACTACCACAGTGATTAGATACAATTAGATACAGTGACTATAATAAGATGATCATACATAATGCTCAACGTAGACCGACTATGGTCACGGTAATAAATTCACGATTACCAGTATACAAAACGACCTACGGAGATGGACTAGGTGATGTTGTTCAGGGTCTATTTAGAAGAATAGCCCCAAAAGCAATACCGATTGCAAAGCAACTGGGAATGAAAGCTATTGATGTTGTTCGTGAAAAAGGCCCCAGTGTTCTTGGTAATCTTGCTGGTAAAGCATTCTCAGCAATCAAGGATAGACTAGCACGATTAATACGACGAAAACCTCAGCCATCAGTGAAACTGGCCAGTACTGAAGCGATGCCTGTAAATGTTAGCAAAATAATAAATCAAGCTGCGAATCAAAAACTAGCAAAGTTGGCTGATGTACCACTATCAGAAAAAGAAAAAAATATAACCGCTAGTCTGATAGCTGGAAATGGTCTTCATGTTAGACGATAATAAATATAATAAAGATGTTCAAACTTATATCTGATCCCGCATTTGACATGGACGCACCGGTTCTTAAAGATTAGTCTGTGCGTGATTATCAATATTTCTCTTATGACGCACGAATTCCAGATCAGCGTGGGCGAGTTGAACTTCAAGTTCAAGATACAAGTAGGTATTTTTTACCCGCTGAAGCATTCACTGAAGTTGAAGGTAAAAGTTTTAAAGCAGATAATACTGAATACGGAAACGATGATGGTTTTGGTTTTGTTAATCATGGAATCATGGCGTTGTTCGACAACGCTACGTACATGATTGACGGAAAAATATTGAATCAATTCAAAAAGATGTTGACGTTGCAACGACGATACTTGGTCTTTCAATATACAGCGACGATTATTCAAGATCAGCTGGTCCATCAATGATGTTTACCAAGGACACTTCTGATCGTCCAGATCACAAAAATGTAACTATAGGTAATGTAAGAAGTGCTGCAGCAGACGCACCAACTCCCGCAGTAATATCAATGAACGCAAATTTCAACTTAGGATTTGCATCAGGTAAAGCAATGCTGAAGGATAGAATGTTTTCATGTGCAATTCTATTATCACATATTTTTGGATTCTGCAGAAATGTTAGAAAAGTTATTTTTGCAGCTAAGCACACAGTTGTATTTGTAAGAAAGGCTACAGATGATGATGCAATATGGCACGTTGAAGGAGCTAATGATGCTGCAACTATAGCACTTCATGGTAAAGTAGTACTAACAAAACTGTCATTGTGGATGCCAGTAATGACTCCACCAATATCTGAAGAAGATCGGTTACTCTCTTTTATGGGTCAAGGTGGTAAATCAATGTTATCATGGTTAACAATGACCACAGATAGTGTTCAAAGTGCAATTAATGGTTTATTCACATGGCAAATAGCTTCTCAGCAGGGTGTTTCTGCACCACGACATATATTCATTGCGCTTCAAAATAATACACGATTAAATAATCAAATACGAAGTTCGATGATATTTGACAAACTTGGTGTTTCCGAGGTTTCCTTAAGAATAAATGGACATCAAGAACCATCCGAGGATATTTTATTGAATTTCGAGCAAAATCATGTAGCACGTGCATATCATCGTCTGATGATGTTCATGGGACGTGATCAAAATGTTGAATCTGGTTTACAAATATCACAGTTAGTTTTTACAACCTTATATCCAATTTATTACTTTTAAATCGAACATTTAGATTTAACCAGACAATCTGTTGTAGATATACATTTTCGAGTTCGTGTTAATAGAAATATTATAGAAATTCCAGAGCAATAGCCGTTATACTCAGCGATAAATCAATGTTACTTGAAGGTGTTTGTGGACGAATGAGAGTTGTTGATGCTCCAGTAGAAAACATGTAATTAGATCGTTTATGATATTATAATGTCATATAATCACGTTAGTGTTACCCTGACTTCTGGTCAGATTAAAAGGCTACAATCAGCATCAAAACATAACTGCGGAATAAAAATATCGCTAAAAAAAAGAACAGATCGCAGGTGGTCAAAATAAATTATCTCTTACTGAACGTCAATTCAGAAACTTCAATGAAGCCAAAAAATCAAATGAAGGTATAAAACTTAATCTTTCTGCGGGGCGCTATCAAAGATATTGTTAAATCTGGTGTATATTTCCACTTCTTGCGGCTATACCAGCATTAATAGCCACTGCAGCCCCAGCTGTTGCAAAAGCAGCTGCATTAGGCGCTGTTGGAACTGCTGCTGGAATGGCATTAAAGAAAGCAACCGGACAGGGAATCATGCACGCAGAAAGCTTAAAAAAAAAGATCACGGGCAAAACAACACGGAAGACGTCTAAGAGCACCAAACGTGCCACAGTCGGGCCGTCTAAGATTATCAGGCCCAGTATACGGTCGCGGTCTAAGATTGCCAGCGACCCCATATTCATGGTACGGAAAGGGTCTGAGACTTCCCGGGACAGTTCATTGATTCTGCCCATGTCCAATTTTGATTTACTTGATGCTGCTAAAAAATTAAAAATAAAAAACTTCAGAGGTGTTTTTATGCGTGATCAATTACCAAAACAACCAAACAATATTGAAACTGGTATTATTAATCTCGATAAAAACTCTGGTCGTAGCACTCACTGGGTTGGATATGCAATTGATCCACGTGGAATAATTTATTTTGATTCGTATGGGTTGACGCCACCAAAAGAATTTTTAAAATATGTTAGCAGCATGCAAAGTATTCCAATCTGGTATTCAACATTGCCAACACAAAAATTAACTGATCCGCCAATATGTGGTCGTGAAGTACTCGCTGTACTTGATGCTATTTCGTAATCAACAACGCCACCTCATAAAGTCGTGCATGAATATACTACGTTGTCACATTTAAACAGACATTAGTAAATATAATGATAGATATTTACGGAAGATCTTCTCGCGGTAAAGCTCAGCAGCAAGGCGACTTATCTAAATATGCAACTCTTGACCAGCTCAGAAATGAAATCGATGATTTACTAAACATTACAAGTGTGGATCAAAATGAAGTCGTTGTTTTTCAGGATAAACAAGGACGATTAAAAACAAGTAATATACAGCTGCCAGATGTACTCATACGAATTCCTACCGCGGTTGTTAATAATATCGTTACTTTTACTGATCAAGGTAAAATACAAGATTCCGGTAAGTCAGTTAACGATTATATCAAGAAAGCTGGTGATTCATTGACGGGTCACATTATCATGAATCGAAATAAAATTATAGACCTTGGAAACCCAACCGCAGATACGGGCGCTGCAACGAAGAAATACGTCGACGATCAAGAATCTAAGTACGTATTAGCCAACGGTGGTATAATGCGTGCATTTCTCAACATGAATAATAATGGTATTAATAATCTCAGAACACCAGAATTAGATTTTGATGCTGCAATGAAAAAATACGTCGATGATAAGGAAATTCCAGTAACAACTTCGTTAACAACAATCAATGATGAAATGACTGCATTTAGAACTGATTTTTCTAATCACGTACAAACGTTCTTAAATTTTAGTCGAAATATAAACAGATCTATTAATGATTTTTTGGAAGTCCACCAACTGTTGACATAAAACTCTCCGACGTTAACACGAAACTCAATGATATTGTCAGTGGAATCCCTAATATTATTAGTAAAACTAATCTGATTAAAATTCCACACAAACAAATTAACAATATCGTGTACACAGTAGCATCAGGATCATCAACATGGACACCGCTCGATAACACTCTCGAACATACCGCAGAAGTAACTGGGTTATACAGGCTGTCCATATATGGTTTGGAAATTGCTGCGGCCACTTCATCATCACCGAATGTATATTATAATCCTCTACTGGTGATGCTAAATAAGAACACCAAAGAAACATTTACGTTGACATCAAAGGAAATGCCCCCGAGACGTTACTGGTGGTGTCTGGAATTTGTAGCTGAAACTCCTCAATTAATTACTTAATTAAATGACAACGTCATTAAGTATAATGAATCAAACCCAAGGACCCCAGTCCCACATCGATGTTCAACGTCACAGATATAATCAAGTATGTGAATGTCTGACCGAACTAAAAAGTATCATCGACGATAATACAGTAAAAGTTAAAAAGTATCGCAGACGTATGGTTGTCATTGATATAATTGTTTATTCAGTTTCTGCTATTGTTGCTGGAACTAGATTATTATTATCAACAATAACAATGACAGCGCCTGCAGTTGTAACAATTGTCGTTTCAACTTCAACGACTATCGCAGGCATTCTCAGTATTATCGCTAAGAAGATAGCTACATGTACAAATGATAAATTACACGAGTATAAAATAAAATTACATACAGCAACAACAGCTTATTCTAAACTATCGTCATATATTTCGTCGTACCTCAGCGATGGTAAAATATCTGATGAGGAGTTCGCAACGATAATGAAAACCTACGATGAAGTATTCCTTGACAATAGCCAAGGCGAAAAATTGGAGAATTAAATTCCCGATTTAAAATAATAACAACAAGAATAATAATGTCAGCGTCCTTGACTGAGTCAAGAGAATTATTACAACAGATCGTCACTAATACAGCACCGTCAAAAACTACGATGATATCATTAAGTTCGACCAATCATGAGTTTAGCGTTAACTTTCCACCGCAATTCCAGCAAAAGAAATAGCATTAGCACAATTACGGGTTTATTATAGTTGGCTAAATATTAGATCAATACCATTCGGTGGACTACAACCGAATAATTCATTAGTATTTGCAAATAAGAATAAACCTGATGGAACTCCTGACTGGCAAATAGTTAGTATTCCAACAGGTAGTTATCAAATAGAACAGATCAATGATGAGTTTCAACGCAGAATTAAATCTATTACAGGAAAAGAATCAAAAATAGCAATTACTGCTTACGAACCAACATTATCAGCAGCGACTGAAATAAATTCTCCTGATTATTCTGTAGATATTTATCAAAGTTCGATTAGATCAGTATTAGGATGGCCTGAAGTTGAACCAATTTATAAAGGCCCACCAGAACCACAACGATCTGATTTCGTTACAGATAAAAAAATATTTATAAAATTCCCAGAATATAGAAAAAATGAATATCCATGGACAAGAGGAGAAAAATATATTAATAGAATTGAAACCTATTTTATAGATGTATTTGATGGTAAAAAAGGTAAAGTAACGACAATCGATGTTGAATTAATTAAATCATACTCTAGTCCGATTAAATCTGAGCATGAACGTGTACTTAATGATCTACGAAATTTATTTTCTAGCATCAACACTTCCTACAATGATGATTTAAAAATCAGATAATTGAAACAATACAACATTTAAATCAAATTGCATCAGATCTAGAATATATGAATAAGGTTATCGTTGACAGAGAAAAATTATTAATAAACCCATTGACAGAAAAATACATAGTAAGTTATATATTTAATGAAGACGGCTCAATTCAGTGTGTTCCGCTTAATCGTGTATTTAAAACAGTGTTTCTAAAATTTTATAAAATTACAGAAGAACAGCTACCAACATTTGTAATTCCGGGATTTAACTCTGAAGAGCTAAAGAAAAATGTTAATGATCTTATTGATGAACATTTTAAAAGAATATGTGATTCATGGAGAAAATTAATCCCGCCACCAACCATTTTTAAACATAATAATGATCCACACGGTGGAGGCCGCCATATCTCACCTGGTATTGTTAATATAACATCAACAATCGCAGTCAATCTAGTATGTGACGTAATTGATGGCAGCTGTCAAGTGGATCTTTCAAAGTCTAGCCAGGCCCAGCAAGGATATATAATATATTCATTCATTCCTCAAGCGCCCCCTGGGTGGTTAATTGTATCTGAGCCAATTAATCCCGTTTATCTTCGTGTACATAATCCGTTATTATCAAGGATACATTTCAAACTTACTGACCAGACAGAACACGTTCTGGATTTAAGAAATGAAGAATTAAATATTAATCTGTATGTACGCTCATAGATCATTATCGTAGAACGTCCGAGTAAATATTCCCCGATATAATCAGGGGAAAAAAAATAATCTGATTCTGAAATAATATATTAATTTCTTCTACTGATTTTTCATAATCTGATGGGCTAAATGGTACTCTGATTAATGAAATGGTTACAAATTCTTCAATCTGATGGGTTAAACGGTACTCAAAATTGTTAAAATCTGAATAAATAATCAAATTCCCTATAATAATATATGTTTGAGGCAATTGCAAATATAATGAAGCGAGATAACTCTGCCGAGCAAACACTCTCTCTGTAGAGTAAATTAAACGATTATCTCCCTTGTTACTACGTTGATTCATAAGATCACGGAAATAGTTATACTTTTCTTGCATTGTAACGGTAATATTTCAGTAATTTAATTGTTCTCTGTAAGCAATTAGCTGTTAGTGAAGCAGCAATTTGTAACAGAGAGGGATATTTATGCACCTTTTGACTCTCATGACCTCAGAAAGCCATTAAATCACGTCGGCTTGTAAGTGCGTTGAATTACAAATCAGTTACTTTTAGCTGTTTACCTGTATGTTATATACATGTATTTTAATCTCGCATACTTATACAGAAAATGTAATATTTTATATAATATATTTTATGAAGTGTGTTTGGAAATTGAAATATACAGTTTACAATGATTGATTTTATTCACTATGCCTGCTTATAACTATGTAATTTATTAGATCTTTCAGGTAATTCAGTGTTGGGTTAACTATATAATAATTTTAAAACGTATATTTGCATCAATTGGAAAGTGGTGCAGTGTTATAGCGTTGGATTCTCGTACTCAAGGTCCGTGGTTCGATTCCCATGATTGACATATGTCAATGGAGGCGATTTTGATGCCATTTATCTAAGATAATTGGGGGTCCGGAGAAATCCTCGAAATCCACAACAGACAAAATACACTCTCCCACCATGTCAACACGTGGTGGGTGTACTTTTGCACTCCCCGGGGTTGATTATGGGGGGGGAGATTGTACAAAATCTGTTGGACGTAGATAAGGCCCCCGTATACCGTCCATTAGGATAAGTTTATGTGTTGTGCCGTCATAATCATATGTATATAATCATAATCATCTTCAAAAAACAGTCCCCCTCTGACCCTCTGAGCTTGCTAGAATGTCGTTTGGCAATCTGGGGGTTCACATGGGGTTATGGGGACTATTATTTTTATTATTATTATAATCTGATTTAGAAACATTTATTATTATAATCTGATTTAGTAACATTTATGATTATTATTTTTATTTTAAAGAAATATTTATTATATAATGAACTACGAAAACAATAATGATATTATTTCTGCTATTGAAAAATTAAAACATGACGGAATAAAGATATCTGATAATCTTAATCCTCAGAAAATTATATGTGATTTTGAATCATTACAGCAACGAAAATTTGAAAATAAACACACATTACCATCCAATTATTGATTCATGAAATTAATTTATCAATCTATGTTAGAATCCTTGCCAATGGTAAACGACACACAAGTGAAACTATTTATACCTCTTGCACGTTCAATCGAAAAAATAAGATCCAAATTGTCTCACGAGTACGAAAGAGAAAAAAATTGTGAACAATCGTGTAATGCAATTGAGAAAGATTATGTTATTTGATTCTGTCAAAAGTGAAACAAGTGACACTGAGAGCAGCGACAGTGAAGGTGGACCTTTGACTGTGGTGATGGCTAAACAAAACCCTTGGCAAAATTGACAGAGTCGAACTATACAGTAAAAAAATAGTTATATATTCTGTTTTTTTTTTTTATTTTAAGTTAAGAGGACAGAGTTATCTGACATATTCAAATATTATCCGCTGATCATATTTTATTGAAAATGCAGATTTGTATGTTTTATTTGCGACAAGTTGTACCGATTGTGGGTGTATACAAAAATATTTGGCAGCTACATTTATTGATGGAAAAGTTATTTCTTGGCCTGTTTCTGCATTTACGGCTTTAATAGCACTCTTTCCAAATACTTTACACTTTCCTGTATTTCCACGTGCAGAATTCTGACTCTGTGTAATAGCTTGCAGGTTACATAAATGATTATTTTTTGGATTTCCATCAATATGATCAATTACAAGTCCATCTTTAATGACCCCATGAAAATATTCATAGATGAATCTATGTGAGAAATAATTTTTATTTCCACTGATATTAAATACAAAATAACCAAATTTATCAACACTACCGACTGGTTTTTTCAATCGGCAGTTTCTGATCACACCATAACGAGATGCTTCATAATTTTTAATTATAGGATGCGTTACAAATTCTTTTTGTTCCATTTATATAATAATATTATTTGTTTAAATCATTTTTTGAAAATCTAGCGAGATAATCTTCTGCGGTTTTTATAGGAGATTCGACATTTTTTTTATCATAATATCGTTTTAGTTCTCTGTATTTTTTACCGCCGCATTTTACACATAACTGAGTTTTTCCTCTGACTCCAACACCACATTGCACACACGGTTTTGGTCCTAGACTCCTATATCTAACGCTTTGCATATGGTATATATATATATTAAAATTCAATTTAAATATATATTTGTGTTAATTATAATAATGGAGGAATTATCCACAATTGAACCTTCCGCCGTCTCAGCGGGAGCTAGATTTGATCATGACAGACTACCGAGATATAAATTTAGTTTTTCGATACAAGATCTGGCTTTAACAAATGAGGATGTAACCAAACGTATCCGTGAAGCCAAAAAAGGAATTTCGTGACGATGGTGCGGCTCATGTGTGGTCGACATTCAGGATCGGAAATGTTGTCGATACTATAATGAATGACAAACTAGGAAGACAGATTATCAACCACCTTGATAATCAAAAATATTTTATTTTAATAAAATTTATTGTAAGGACAGACGACGACACTTGGATTATCCGTGACAAACATGATCCTGTACTCATGCAGTCGGGAAATAATATTGTTTTATTAAATAAAAAGTCCAAACCAGGAATACTGACTTGTATTGACAAACTATATTATGAACGAGTATATCCTGTGACTGCGGTTGTTTATGCAATATATCCGCTGAATAATAAACCTGACGTTAATGATCTCAAGCCGATGAGACTGTCAGTGTCAAGAATAAATTGCGTAGCTGAACGGGTTACAGAACACTTCACAAACGCGATACGTGGTAATGGTTTAACAGATTTACGACGTAAAAAAATAAATACATGGGCAGAAGCAGTTAAAGATACCGGAGCGTCTATTAAAGATGTTGCTGAGCTGGGAAAGAAATTAAAATTTCCAATAACAGTGAAGACATTAACCGGAGAGATTTTATACATGTATAAATCAAAATAAGAATCAAGAGGAGCTTCGATAGATATTATTGATCATAACGCACACGCATGGACTTTGGCAGTAACAATATTTCCACGAGACAGAACAGTTAAATTTTATAATGGTCATATATTTGATTTTATCAGGAATATCAGTAAAAGTGACCCTGTGTCTGTTTGGTTATATCAAAGTTCAGAATATGATTATCATGATCAGTTTGTACGGCCTAATGGTGATATTTATCGTACAGAATCTCTTCATGAAAAAATGAAAAATCTTGCATTAAAATATACTTCTGACGTTGTCAAGGTTGGACAATTACTGAATAATTGTTTTACCGTTCCATCAGTTGCTGCTCACTTTGCTCAGGAGAAAAATTCATGGAAACCGACACGATTGGAACTTCTTGAAGATGTCCAGAAAAGTTGTATTGAATATGGACACGGTGGATTATGGAATACTAAATACGATTATAGCGACGTTATCTCAGTTGATATGGTAGCATGTTATCCTGGAAGTTTTCTTGGATACGGAGAGTGTTCTGAATACTTTAAGAGATTTGGACATCCCTCACACGAGATGACCAGAGTTGCGATAAACGGACCCTTACCAAATTTTGACTTCACTGGATTCGCCCGTATAGACTCATTCGAGTTTACGGAAAATCTCCATCCGATTACTTATGCTTGGTTTGGAAGACATTTTTCAGAAAAATGTTGGGTTCCAATAGTACTATTACGATATATGCTTGATGCTGAAATTTTAATATCATTGAAAGTAAATGAAGCAATTATATCATATCGTCCACAAAAACAAGTTTGGTTACCAGAACCGGATAAGTTCGATATAGAAAAAGATGTCAGGAGAGAATTTCCTGATCTAAACGAAGATGATATTGTTAAAATTACTAATAATATACGTAAATGCAGGAAAGAAAGCGATGAGAAACTTGCAAAAGATCTTGGTAGAAAGATAATCGGTAAATTTACACAAGGAGGATCATATGATCATAAACGACACTGTACAAGATTAATTATGGACGATGCTGAACTCGATTTTATAATCGCTGATACAACGGAAAAAAAACACATTTATAAGTTGAAGTAATGCTTATTTATCAGACGGAACCAAACTAGGTATAATTGTGAGCTATATTGATGGCGACTCACCGCAGTTTACTCATTTAAGATCTTCGATGCTAGCGTACGTTTCGATAAATCTATTGTCGATGATAAATAGATTTCCTCGTAACGCTGTCAGAGTTGCTACGGATTCATTTTATATAAATAAAAAATATACGGATTTGTTAAAACCGCTACACGGTAATGGTGAATGGGGATCATGGAGAATAAAACAAGAAAATATACTTAGTTATTCTGAATCTGCCGACATTGAAATTAAGGAAATATGTTACAAAAATAATCAGATATCAGAATTGTCATCTGCACCATCTGTATACGATCCTGTGGCTAGATATAAGACTGTTTATCTTAATGGATGTGGTGGTTCAGGTAAAACAACTCGTGTGATTAAATTATTCATGAACAACCATTCAGATATAATTGTTTTGACACCGACACATAAACTCGCCAGAGAAATA
>JAECUM010036910.1:0-21182 GCA_016617855.1 Megalonaias nervosa
AAAAAATTATTCTGCGATCTCAGTAAACAATCGGTACTTTCCGCGTGTCAAAAACGGATATGACGTACATTTATCCCTTCTATTCAACCTAGCCATTCAAGTGTTTGATTTTCCCACGTAAATGTCTATGTGATGTATCTTACGATCGAGCTTTTGCACAGCAAATATGGTGTACTGTGTTGCATATGGATGTAACCAAACGAGTGATGATGGAAGAAAGGGTTCTTTTTTTTTCCCGAAAGACCCTGTTTACCAGAAAAAAAGTGGATTCAAGCTGTGTGATCGAATAAGGTGAGGGGATCGGAAAGTTGCATCATTTATGCTAGATTATAGTTAATTTGGCCCAAAGACAATTCGGCCCAGCTCGAAAGACAATTCGGCTCAACTTAACAATAGTTTGAAAAAGTTCTTTTTCTTCAAACAACAAGTAGATACTTTGTAAGATACCTTTAGGAATATGTTTTAGGAAAACAACTAAATTTAAACGAACTATCTTGATATTATTTCAAAGAAAATAATCATACTTCGTAACGTACATATATATGAGAAAAAGCATAAACTGACATATCTTGCTCGTTCTAATTAAAATATTTATATACATTTTTTATGCACAGCAACATTCTCAATTTAAGTCTTCCGGTCAAATTATCAATATTGATTTATTAAACAATAATGCTTAACAGATAATATTCAACAGAATACGTATAATTTTTTTTAAGGATAGTGTACATGAGATATTATAACAAATTTATTTAATTTTAGCCTTCACGTTGTAACACTGCTGCATATAATACACACTCGATTACACATGAGAGAGAGAGAGAGAGAGAGAGAGAGAGAGAGAGAGAGAGAGAACAATGTTGAGCATTTTGTCAGTGTTGCTGCAATATGAAGCTCTTACCAGTTAATTTTATTGTTTGTTTTTTTCAAGTTGTCTTAGTGTGTGCGCGCTTAAATTAAAAGCTTGTCATTTCTAATCAATATCGTCAATCATATTTGCTCCATTATTCAATACAAATAAGAAAGGAAATAATTTTATGTTGAATTTGTGCCACCCCACCCCCCTTGCACGGTACAAAAAAAATTTATAAACATACACTTATTTGAAAATAAAATGAAAGAAACTAAACTTGCATTATTATCATTTATTCCTTCTTTTTTCATCATGAGAAATTTATTAATGAAAAAAAATATATCCACGATGTAGCGGATGCCGGCTTGCGTATGCATTCTTACTGTAGTGTGTATCGCTTATGTCAAATAACAAAATCGTAAATGAGACGAAAATATCACCCGATTGCTTGAGGGCACGTGCCATTCACGCATGGTAAGTTACAAGGTGCAAACTAACCAAGATTGTATTGTATCCAGGTTAACTATACGACAGTATCTCACAAATAAAAATCATTGTTTTAAAATACATCCACTATGATTACATATGGCAAACAAATAGAAGCCCGGGTGATGGATAAACACAACTGGCAGCGAGCAATAAACTCCTTGCTTAAATTTACCGATAGGATATAAAATACAAAGGTTATTTTATTAGAAAGCAAACCAACCCCGGGAAACTGACTTTGGTATCTTTTAAGTGTGCCGATTTTTTCTTATGAAGTCGACCGACATAAGGAAGCCAAGTTTGGTTCCTTTGGATTCATTTTTTTAAGTGTGCCATTTCTTTTTTGTAATAAAGTCGGCCGACATAGGGGAATCCAACATTGATTCCTTTTTACCTGTATTAACGGGAATTTTCAGAATAAATTGAAACAATGGAACAGTTTTGAAAGCGACACAATCTAGTGCGTCGCGCATGCATATCGATATAAGGCTGAACAGTAAAATTAGTTTTCAGTAGTTTCATCTAAATGTTCCCTAGCCATAGTTTATAATGTTTTATTTTTCGACAACAAGAAGCATGTACATCGTCCTGTGGGATAAATGTACGTCATTTCCGGTTGGCGTCCTCTATAGGTCGGAAATCGTAGATAAGGGGAAGTAACAGCGTTGCATACTTCTATTTCGAGTAATTAAATTGTTATTTCTTCTTTACACTTGATAATTTTTTGTTCTTTTTGTGCGAGTATAACTACTTTTAATCATGTAATGCAAATCTGATGTAAACAGAAAAATGTTGGAGTATGGCCGGTGACCTTTAAGATATTAAAACCAACCTGGTGTGTCGATCACTCGTGCTGATTATCAGGTGACTCCTGTTATTTAGGATAACATACCTATATCATTTGTTTTATGTCACAGTGATATCATGGAAACAAAATAAAGCAAGAAACGTAGTGGCCAAAGGTTCTGAATACTTTCTAAAGACGTTTCACTACACTATTCTGTAGTTTCGTCTAATAAAATCAGTAGTTTTCATAATGTGAGAAATAGAATCTTACACGTGTCCTTATTTTTAAATCAAGTCAAGGCTTACAAAGATTATTTGACTCGTTTATAAGTTTCATTTGAAATAACGCTTCCGTAAGTTTCTATATACAACTCATATAATACTATAAGATTCTATATACAACTCGAAATCATATGACTTGACACTCCTCTAAGATTCTGTACACAACTCGTAATCATATGACTTGACATTCCTATTTAGATTCTATACACAACTCGTAATCATGACTTGACACTCCTTTAAGATTCTATGCACAACTCGTAATCATGACTTGACACTCCGATAAGATTCTATACACAACTCGTAATCATATGACTTGACACTCCTATAAGATTCTATACACAACTCGTAATCATATGACTTGACACTCCTATAAGATTCTATACACAACTCGTTATCATATGAACTGACACTCCTATAAGATTCTATACACAACTCGTAATCATATCACTTGACACTCCTATAAGATTCTATACACAACTCGTAATCATATGACTTGACACTCCTATAAGATTCTATACACAACTCGTAATCATATGACTTGACACTCCTATAAGATTCTATACACAACTCGTTATCATATGAACTGACACTCCTATAAGATTCTATACACAACTCGTAATCATATCACTTGACACTCCTATAAGATTCTATACACAACTCGTAATCATATCACTTGACACTCCTATAAGATTCTATACACAATTCGTAATCATATGACTTGACACTCCTATAAGATTCTATACACAACGCGTAATCATGACTTAACACTCCTATAAGATTCTATACACAACTTGTAATCACATGACTTGACACTCCTATAAGATTCTATATACAATTCGTAATCATATGACTTGACACTCCTATAAGATTCTATATACAACTCGTAATCATATGACTTGACACTCCTATAAGATTCTATACACAACTCGTAATTATATGACTTGACACTCCTATAAGATTCTATACACAACTCGTAATCATATGACTTGACACTCCTATAAGATTCTATACACAACTAGTAATCATATGACTTCACACTCTAAGATTCTACACACAACTCGTAATCATATGACTTGACATTCCTCTAAGATTCTACACACAACTCGTAATCATATGACTTGACAATCCTCTAAGATTCTATACACAACTCGTAATCATATGACTTGACAATCCTCTAAGATTCTATACACAACTCGTAATCATATGACTTGACATTCCTCTAAGATTCTATTCACATCTCAAGATCATATGACTTGACACTCCTGTAAGATTCAATACACAACTCGTAATCATATGACTTGACACTCCTATAAGATTCTATACACAACTCGTAATTATATGACTTGACACTCCTATAAGATTCTATATACAACTCGTAATTATATGACTTGACACTCCTCTAAGATTCTATACACAACCTGTAGTCATGACTTGACACTCCTATAAGATTCTATACACAACTCTTAATCATGACTTGACAATCCTCTAAGATTCTACACACAACTCGTAATCATATGACTTGACACTCATATAAGATTCTTTACACAACTCGTAATCATGACTTGACACTTCTATAAGATTCTTTACACAACTCGTAATCATGACTTGACACTTCTGTAAGATTCTATACACAACTCGTAATCATGACTTGACACTTCTATAAGATTCTATACACAACTCGTAATCATGACTTGACACTTCTATAAGATTCTATACTTATACATACGAATATTATCATATACAGCATGCTCATCGTAACTAAGTAAGTTTTAAGAATATGTACGATCTCAACATCATACTGTCAAACTTCAGAAGTTATGTTTGTGTACTTTTTACCTAGAAGATTCGAGAAAGGAATCTTGTTTACAGTTTGAGTGAAATTTTCATTCATATGACAGAGTAGTGGGAATCTATATAAAAGTATTTATAACTTAGAATGTTTTGGAAATGAACATTTTGATCCTCTTCCTGGTTCGCATATTGCGACTTGGGTTTTTATATCAGGGAGAAGTAAACAAAAATTCATCATTCCTACCTTAGCATCCTAAGTGGAATCCGTCTTATTGTTTGTGTTCATTGTTTATTTGAGGGGATTTATTTATTTAAATTATTTACTGGAATCAGAAACTACTCCTTGACTTCATCAGTATTTTGAGATCAGTGTGAATTCATTCAAGGGCATTTTGGATTATATAGTTGTGATGCATCAAGACAGTTGACACATCGCCTCATTCCATGATACTGGAGCATCAGTACATTCAATACAGAAGTATAGAAATTTATTCGGATCACCACTGGAATTCATTGGGAACGCTATACTTTCGACTTATGATAGAACTTTCAGAATTATTTGGGATTTAACTCATAATACTGTTAATTTTTTTCACATTTTCACTTCGTATTCTGGGAACGTAAATTATTTATTATATCTTACAGAACTTTTTGGTTTTCGCTCTTTTCTGTTACTTAGTTCAAGACAACACATTAGCACATTTTACAAAGAATATTAGTTCAAATTACAATCACGACATACATTAGATTGACCTCATCAAGTAATTAAAAATAAATAAATAAATAAAGTGTTTGGAAGCATAGGGATACAAATATTAAAATTGTATAGCACACATGATCTCAAGCCACATTTAATTCCCATGCTCGTGTTGTCTCCGATTATGCTATGTTACGTGTAGGCTCGTACAAATGTAACAAAAGAAAAGAGTGAAGTCAACAAGCTTTGTATATTTTAACAAAATAATTTATTGCCCTAGAAAACAATGTAAAAATTGGAAATTGGACTTACGGTTTGTGAATATAATCCAAAATTTAATCCTAGGATTGAAAAATCTAAGCAGTTCTAATTGAATCCAGGTTCGAATCTCGATGAAATTCCAACATGGAGGCGATGACGTCAGTTGAAGTCGTTGTACTTATGGCAACAGAACCTCGATTGAATCACAGTTTATAATGTTTCCGTATAGAATTCCAGAATAAATTTCCACTGAATTTCTTTGTCCCAGAACTTTTATAAATATGAAGCACTTGTCTTGTTTTCTAGAGAATGAATTATTAAATCCAAAAAAATAGATTAACTTCAAAACAATTTGGCAACAACAATAGAAACACCTTGTTCCCTCAAGGCATTAAGAATACGACTGAAATATTTTAATACCAGTTGACTGTTTTAAGCCTCGATTTTAGATCACATGGTAGCTCACGTGATGGAATTACGTGACACTAATTTGAACATCGCAATAGAAGCGCACAACCGGTTAGCACGTCCGCCATGGAAGAACGTAGCGAATCTTATTATAAAATTCAATAAAAAAAAGTTGTTTACAAATTAGAGCCATCATGCAATCAGAAAATGACCTTGATAACAGCCAATCGTTTTAACTTGATGTTTACAAGATCTATGAACCAGGGTGACCTAACATAATGCTAATGTAATACCTTTTACGTTCTATTCAGGTCAAAACAGAGACTGAATTTACTGGGAAAATATCAAATCCAGTTAAAATTATCATTACAATAAAATGTAATGAAACATATATAAAATAAAATAAGAATTTAAAACTAACACACAAGTAATTAAATTACATATTCTTAACACTTCCCCCCCCCAAAGAAAAAGAAAGATTTATGTAATGAAGCTTTCTTTTTACCATATGTAAATTATACATGAGGTAAAATAAAATTACATAAGAAAACTCTTATGAATTATACAAAGAGTTCATGAAATGATATTTCTATACATGGGAAAGTGCATCTGCAATGAAATTGTCTTTTCCTTTGATGTGCCTGATGTTAAGATTATATTCTTGCAAAATCAAACTCTACCTTAATAATCTTTGATTTTTATTTTTCATCTTGTCGATGAAAGTAAGGGGGTTGTGATCACTAAACACAACAACCGGAGAAGGAGCTGAGCTAATGTAAACTTCAAAATGCTGTAATGCCAATATTAAAGCCAAACATTTCGTCTCGATTGTTGAGTAATTTCTTTGGTGCTTATTTAATTTCCTAGAGAAATAGCACACTGGGTGATCAACACCATTTCTATCTTCTTGAATCAATACTGCTCCAACTCCAACATAACTCTCATCAACAGATAATTTCAAAAGATTGATTCAAATTTGGAGCTGTGAGAACCGGCGCACTTTTGAGTATGGCTTTTAATCTATCAAAAGCCTCCTGACATTTTTCAGTCCAAAGAAATTTGTTTTTCTTACTCAGCAAGTTTGTCAGGGGTTCAGCAATATTAGAAAAATTGGAACAAAACGTTCGATAGTATCTGGCCACACCCAAACATCGCATCAGTTGCTTCTCACTGACAGGCACAGGGAAATCAGAGATAGTCTTGAACTTAGCATCTATAGGTTTAACTTGACCATGTCCCACAATATGCCCTAGAAAAGTTACACAAGCACGGCAGAACTCACTTTTAGATAAATTGATTGTCAAATTTGCATCAGTGAGTCTGTCAAAGAATTTCGGAATCATAGCTAGATGTTCTTTCCAGGTGTCGTTGTAGATGATGACATCATCGATGTAAGCATCACAGTTATCTAGACCAGAGGTAATCATATTTATCAAGCGTTGAAAAGTACTTGGCGAACCCTTTATATTGATAGAGTCCATCTGGAGTCCCAAAAATGCCGAAATTTCCTTTGCTCCTTCTGTTAGTGGAATTTGCCAAAATCCTTTCAGAAGGTCAAATTTGGTGATGTACTTGGCATTTCCAATTTTATCAATACAGTCACCGATTCTTGGTAATGGAAATTAATCTGTTTTTATCACAGTGTTCACCTTCCTGTAATCAGTGCACATACGGAAAGTTTTATCCTTTTTCGGAACAAGTATACATGGTGAACTCCAATCACTTTTACTGGGTTCTATGAAATCGTTCTCCAGCAAATACTGAATTTCTTTTATCAAGTATTCCTGTTTGAGAGGGTTCATCCTGTATGGGTGTTGTTTCACAGGTTTTGAATCTACAATTTCAACGTCATGAAATATTTTGTTTGTCCTCGCAGAAATATCTGGAAACAAGTGCTCATATTCGAATAATAACTGTTTAAATTCATTTCTTTCTTGTTGTTGCAAATGTAAATATTTCTGGTCCAGATTTTTCATAAGTTTCGAATTCCGAAGATTTGTTGTCCCAAGATCAACAGAGTCTGATTGAATTTCTTCACTTAAATCCTCAGTTTCTGGGACAGGTACAACTACATTAATTGCATGATTTATTTGACTATCTCTTTCAATATATTAGTACCCCATTAATTTATTTAGATCAGAGTACTTTTATTATAATTTAACTCATTCATTTTCTTCTTAACTTTGTAAGGGCCGTAAAATCTAATTTGAAGAAAATTTTGAAGAATGAGCAAGAGAGAATGAACTCTATTACAAGACTCAAAACTTCTCTCAAGTAAAGTTCTGTGAAACCATAGTTTCACTTTTGACTTGAATTGCTGAGGGCCAAATTCAAGTATAACAAACTGGAAAATTCCAGGCATGAAATTTGACCTTTGACCTGATTGGACAGATTTGGGAAGGCCAAATTGAGCAAAAAACTTTATCAAAGCTTTTACTATGGTTTTGGTTTTAATATTCCTCAAAGGAATCGCCTCTGGGAATCTTGTTGACGCACACATAATGGTCAACAAATATTGGTTGCCTGACTTGGTCTTAAGTAAGGGACCAACACAATCTGCCATAATTCTGCTAAATGGTTCGTCAAATGCAGGAATAGGTTGCAGATGAGCCTTAGGTATCTTCTGATTGGGTTTTCCTACCATTTGACAAGTATGACAAGATCTACAAAATTTACAAACATCACTTTTGATTTTTGGCCAATAAAAGTGAGTCAAGATCTTGAGATAAGTCTTATTAATCCCTAAATGACCAGCCAGAGGAGTTTCATGGGCCAAACTAGGTATTTCCTGTCTGTAAGATTTTGGAACTACAATCTGATAGTTCACTGACCACTCGTCACCAGCAGGTACCTCGGGAGGTCTCCATTTTCTCATAAGAATTCCAGTTTTAATAAAATAACAGACAGGTGCTTCATTGGCTTCAGTTTCACTAATGGCCCTCCAAAACAAACAGGACATCTCAGGATCTTTTTCCTGTTCGACGACAAATGATTGTCCTTTGTCACCCTGATTAGATAAAGAGAATGAGTAGTTAAAAGAGGATCACTGTGATCAATACTTTTTGATTAATCCAAATTAGAAGTGAAAGTGACATCATCAAAAGCCTGACCAATACATGTGTCAGCTAAAGGAATATTGTCCTTATCAAAATCATTCTCAAGAGCTTTCTTTGCCATAGCTCTGGTAACTGCACAAGCTGGGTATAAATCAGGGTATTCTTCTTCAATAGGATCAATTTTCTGATCCAAAAGGCTTGTCAGTTACAAGTGGATTAACCACAACCTTGTCTCCAGCTAGGTCGTTGCCTAGCAACAAATGAATGCCCTGAACGGGTAAAGAAGACACCTTTCCGACTGTCACAGGTCCTGAAACTAAGTCTGATGACAAATGTACAGAATGGAGAGGAATATTAACAAAGCCGCACTCTACTCCCTGAATGAGAACACTCTCATTAGAACAGGACTTCTCAGAAAAAGGCAAAGTACCTGATAACGAAAGACTCTGAGAAGTTCCTGTATCCCTTAAAATTTTAATAGGGACAGGATTGGCCAAATCACCCAAGAGTGGTATAGAACCCCTCGACATGAATGGTTCATATTTCTCCATAATAAAATCAGACTGGGGTTTATTAGACCCAACAAATGTATTGTTTTCAATACATGACCGTGACCCTGACATCTTAAAAATAAGAGCATTTGGGATAGGTCTATCTTGATTCTGATACCTATATTTCAATTTGAAGCAATCAGAAATGACGTGTCCTTTTTTCTTGCAATAGGTACACCTTGGAATAGACAAGGATTTTGAATCAAGTTTATTAGAATCTTGATTTTTAGAAGCTGTGCCAGACTGAGTTTTAGAAGGAGTCGTATTAGGCTGAAATACCTTTCTACCAGTAGACTGCTGAGTGAATGATTTGCCTATAACAGGAACTTTATGAGTTAAGGAATAGTTATCAGCAGCACGAGCAGAATTTTCCAAGGTTTCGACCTCATGCTCGTCAAATTACATTCTAATGTTGCTATGGACACAGTTCCTGAACTCTTCAAGTAATATGAATTGCCTGAGACTTTCGTAATCTTTATTGACCTTTCTAGAAGAGCACCACCTATCAAATTGTTGTGCTTTTTCCCATGCAAATTCGACATAGGTCTGGTCAGTTGGTTTTCTAGAATTCCGGAATTTTTGCCGATAAGCCTCGGGGACTAACTCATAACCCTTCAAATACAGTCCTTAACCACATCATAGTCAGCACTCTGCTCCAGTGACACTGAAATGTAAATATTACGAGCTCTACCAGTAAGTACACATTGTAATAATAGAGCCCAGTACTCCCTTGGCCACTTCAAATTCTCAGCAGCCTTTTCAAAATAAGGAAAATATCTATCTACTTCTTCTTCCAGAAAAGGGGGTACTAACTTGATATTTCTTATAACATCAAAAGTAGGGGAATTTTTTCCTTTTGCCAGCTCTAATTCTTTCATTCTAATTTGAAATTCCCTTTCATCCTTCTCTCTTTGCAATTGTATATCTAGTTTTTTTCTTTCTCAAATTGCATTTGTCTTTCTTTCTCTCTTTCTTCAAATTGCCTTTGCATTTCTTCCCTTTTTCTTTCCATTTGTATCTATCTGAAACTGAACCTGTCTTATCTCTAATTCCAACTTTATTAGCTGGACTTCCATTTTCAAAATGTCCAAACAATCCTAAGTAAAATTCAAAAGAATTCTCTACTTTTGATGATATTGTGAATGAAAGACTGTTGTTTTCACTAAAAATTTCAAAGAAAATGTAAAATAGTACTTGGAATTTAAAAACTAGGCGAATTTAAATTTCAAAAAAACAATTTTCTGAAATATTTTAGCCAAAATTCATATATCCCAAGGACGAGACCCCAATTTTCTTCTGTTACGTGTAGGCTCGTACAAATGTAACAAAAGAAAAGAGTGAAGTCAACAAGCTTTGTAAATTTAACAAAATAATTTATTTCCCTAGAAAACAATGTAAATATTGGAAATTGGACTTACGGTTTGTGAATATAATCCAAAATTTAATCCTAGGATTGAAAAATATAAGTCCTATCACTAAGCAGTTCTAATTGAATCCAGGTTCGAATCTCGATGAAATTCTAATATGGAGGCGATGACGTCAGATGAAGTCGTTGTACTTATGGCAACAGAACCTCGATTGAATCACAGTTTATAATGTTGCCGTATAGTATGCCAGAATAAATTTCCACTGAATTTCTTTGTCCCAGAACTTTTATAAATATGAAGCACTTGTCTTGTTTTCTAGAGAATGAATTATTAAATCCAAAAAAATAGATGAACTTCAAAACAATTTGGCAACAACAATAGAACCACCTTGTTCCCTCAAGGTGTTAAGAATACGACTGAAATATTTTAATACCAGTTGACTGTTTTAAGAGTAGTATAGTGAGGCACCCTACGGACAACGGGAAAATACATTACAGACCCCCTGGGCACGTCTACGGACACGATTTCTACGGACAAAATATCACCCTGGGTACGTCTACGGACAATGGGAATTTTGTTGTTGTTGTTGTTGTTGTAGAGCTTAACGCCATTTTTCAGCACACGATAGGCTATACATGGCGGCCAGTTTTAATGGTGGAGGAAGAAGCCGGGAAATACCTGGAAAGAACCACCGACCCACGAGAAGCTACTGGCAGGGAATTTTGTATAGCGACTAGCACACCATGGGTCAATATGACGTCACGGTACTGGACACTTGCAACAATGTAGCAAGTACCGTGACGTCATGCCACCTGTTTCATTCCTATACAAAGTCTTATGCATTTGCGATCGAGTCAATGGATAGTAGAGTATGTTTTATATATTCGTTTCTTTTTTCCATAGATTGATGAACATCAATCTATCCTACACAAATTATACAATCGACTAAAACATTTTTAGGTAAGAGAATAATGTTTTAGGGAGTTAAATATAAGTTATAAAATCGAATAAACATTATTTTAGGCAAGAAAGAATAAATCTTTTCGAGGCAGTGGAGTGGCCCTGAAACGGGCCGTTGTTTGTTATGTTAAAACCATTCCGTTAACATAGAGGGCATCGCATAGGTCTTCTTCTCTTTCTCGAACTTCGTCTAACCTCTGGTCCATAAATCAGAACTCGTTTCAGACAGCCTTGTCTTTCCACATAGGTCCTTCTTTTCCAAACGCTTGTCTCGGTGATCCTAACGATTCTCCATGATGATCTCACATACATGGGTAAGTCCGTACGGAACAGCATCGACGATACCAGAGTAGACGATTCAACGTTGGTCCACATCTTTGTGACGACGAACAGGTGAAGGGAATGAAGTGAACCACGTTTATTTATAGTGGAAGAACGGATCGAAATGGACTGAAATTGTTCACCAATCACAACATGCGTTAAAAAATTCAGTCACTTCGCGGAGTCTGTCTTCCAATCTGAAGAGAGTTACCTGTGACGTCACATTCCCTATATAGGTGCACTAGCGTCTGTGCGCAGTGAATCGATGCGGCATTGTTTTGTGAAACATGACGAAAACTAAGAAGACGATGAATTGGGGTGCACCGGCTTTGGAGACGAAAAGCGATGGCATAGCAGTGGCTACCAAAGTTAACACAGCGCTACTTCCTGAAGAGGTCGATTTAAACTGGGATTTAGTAGATTTTCCCTCTTCGCAAGAATTTGTTCCAGTACCAGTACCTTCGCCACCTTCTCCTTCTTTACCACACGTCGAGGATTTTAAAGAAAGACAGAAAGAAGAATTGGAGAATTTTTTACAGCAGCAGAAACAGGCAGAACAAGCGTTTCTCCTTGAACAGCAACAGCGAGAAGAAGAAGAGGAAAGAAGGAAACGACAGGAAGAAGCAGCAGAGAAGAAACGAGGTCTAGGAGAGAAGGAAAACAGTGAACCTCAAACGGTAACGGTACTCTTGGACATTTTGGCCGAGTTAAGAAATCTGAAACAAATGTATCAGACCTCTTTATTACGACCCAAGAGAAAAAGACCTTCCCGAGCCAAACAGTCTAATCCGGTTAGTACACCGGAGATACCACCCCTAGTGATTTCTGCCAAATTTATTAAAAGGAGCAAGTCCAGAAGTAGGCCTTGGCCGTGGCAAAGGCTTAAGACAGTTAAAGCGGATTGCTTCTCGTTCCTGAGTTTGTTTTTTGAAGAAAAAAAAAAACACTCAACGGTCTTTTTTAGGGCCACTCATTTCTTTCGAAAAGAGATAGTATTCATTTTGCCAAAATCAATTAAAACTCAAAATCCCTTTTATTTTTTTAACCCTATGATGTACGTGTGTGAGTGCGTGAGTGTAGGTCTTATTATTCTAAACAATCAAAACCAAGAGACACTTACGTTTTTTAGTCAGGTCTATTCTGGTACAAATATTTACAATCCAATATCACAACACAACACAACACTTTAAAAAAGTTCATAGACTTCTTCTGTGTCTTTTTTCTTCTTTCACTCTCTCTGTTTTCTGATTTTCTTCATTTTCACAGTTTTTTCCTCCTCTTCTTCCTCACTTTTTTCTCGTCTTCTTTTCTTTTCTGTCTTCTCTTTCTGAACGTGTCGGGGTTCTTCCTTTGCAGACGGCACCTCTTTTTCTTCCTACTCCGCCTTCTGCTCCTGTTCTTTCTTAGGGCAGTCTGAAGACCAATGTCCTTTCTCTTGACAATGATAACAGGTATCTTGACTTTTGTCTCTTCTGACACTGGTCTTGCTTTTTTGACGGTCTGGACATTCTGTAGCCCAATGCCCTTTCTTCTGACAGATATAGCAAGTATCTTGACTTTTATCTCGAAAGGAAGGAGAGTAGTCCGTCGGCTTGTCTGAAGAAAACTTTCGTATGACACCTCGCAAAGCTCTGATCAGAAGTTCGATCTGTGTGGGTTCTTCCATCGTGCTGGTCAGCTTGAGAGCGAAATGAATACTGAGAGGGAAGGTACCAACCCTTTATATATACACTGAGTCTGACATGGATATATAGGGGTCCATGGCGTTTCAAATGTAGTCATTTGACTTTTTGCAGTCAAGATGAAACGATCGCATCATTTCGTAAAGAAAGGAGAAGAAAGTAAGAGGCAGAAACGTGATTTATCGCCTCACACAGTAGCTGAAGTCTTGGCTCAAATTCATGCCAGCGATTTTGAAGATGAGATGAGTCAGCCAGAATCTAGGCCCAGAGAGTCTTCACCCAGTCAAAATCCATCACCACCAGTAAACCCTGAAAAGTACTACCACATTCGAGAGACTGAAAAACGCTCCTCCAGAAAATTTAGAACTACGGCCTACACGTACGCAGTGAAGTTGAAAGATTTCAAGTCCGACGTACCCTTGGAGAAAGCAGAAGGGTTCATCACCGATGTGTGGTATTCTTTGTTAACCACACTGAAACGGCAATGTGAAGCCAAAGAGGACGACTGCTTGAGACTTTCCATTCATCACGACAGTTTGAAGTCCCCCGTTTGGATCGAGTTTAGCAGTCCATCAGAATTGACACCTTCCAAAGTCATCGACAAGATTCAACACGTGCAGCAATCCAACTACAAGTTTCACATCACCGATGGAAAAGCGACACTGTTCATGACCCACATTTCTCTTCCCCAAGGGAATGGACGCAAAAAGGTGTTATTGGTGGACGATCTTCGCATCACCAAAACGAGCCTCGTCCGAATTAACAACCCTCAAGACAAGACGTGTTTAGCCCGTGCCATCGTGGTGGGACGAACGTATGCCGACAAGAACGACACGGCAGAATGGAAAAGAGCCTGGAAAACTATTCAAAAATCTAGCCGAGCCAAACAACGAAGAGAAGCAGAACTCCTGGTATAGCAAGCTGGCCTTTGCAAAGACACACCCTGTGACATTCCTGAAATGCAAAAATTCCAAGACGTCTTAGCTCTGCGCTACACCTTGAAAGTGCACCCTCAAGAAGTACGCGGACCTCTGTTGTTTCGAGGCAAATATTTCAAAAATGGAAAATACATTCACGTCTATCATCACGATGAACATTTCGATGCCATTACCAGTATCACTGCATTACTGGGATACAGTTATTACTGTGAGAAATGTGACTATGGCTATAACAATCGTGAGCAACACAATCATTGTGGATCGAAATGTGAGGGATGTTTAGCCTCTAAGCCCTGTCTGGACCAAGGACAAGAACGAGTGCATTGGGCAATGCAGGTTTGTCAGTCCAACTTGTTACCAACAACATTTAAAGACGCAAGGTTCACAGCAGAAAAGTGCTTGTCAGCTCCTGAGATTGTGCCCTCTTTGTGGACAAGGCATACGTACCAATAATACCAAGGCGCACGTCTGTTCAGGAAAGAAGCGATGTCACATTTGTCGCCAGGTCGTGGACTTGGAACACTAATGCTACATTCAAAAATATCAATCCAAACATGAAGAAGAAGAAGATAATGACCAGAAGAAAGGCCATTTCATCTTTTTCGATTTCGAATGCATGCAAGAGACTGGCATGCACATTCCTAATTTCTGCGTGGCTCACCGAGCGTGTGAGAAGTGCATCCAAGAGCCTATCTTTACTCATTGTCCTCACAAGATTCCTGGAGGACGTGAAAAAATATTTCGGGGACCAAACACGCTGACCGATTTTGCCCAATGGATCTTAGACACTATCGACGACACGTGGAGCCAAGAAGACATCGAACGTTACGGAGATTGTCATCGCTATGCCACGGTGATGGCTCACAATTTTCGGGACACGATGGACAATTTCTCGTCAGATACTATACGGAACAAAGTACCGAACGTCCTAAAGTCATTTTGAACGAAGCCAAAATCATTTCCATGCAAGTGGGTCAGGTGCAGTTTAAAGATTCGATGAGTTACTTGGCCATGCCTTTGAGTCGCATGCCTAAAACATTTGGAATAACAGAGATGGTCAAAGGCTATTTTCCACACTTTTTCAATACCGAAGCCAATCAACACGCCGTTCTACCCCATTTGCCTGAGGCTCACTACTGCGACCCCGACAACATGCGCACCGAACATTGAGAAGCTTTCTACGCTTGGTACCAGACTCACGCCTCGGACCCTTTCGACTTTCAGGAAGAAATGTTAAAGTATTGTTGTTCCCACGTGGGCATTTTACGTCGTTGCTGTGGAAAATTTCGAGAAGTGTTCTTGGAGCACGGAGGGATCGATCCTTTGAAAGAAGCCTGCACTATTGCCAAAGCGTGTTTATTAGTGTACCGTCAATGATTCATGCCCGAAAACACCCTGGCTGTCATAAGTCCTCAAACGACCAATTTTGTCAAACGTCAATACTCGGTCAAAGCCCTACGCTGGTTACATTACTTGTGCGACAAGGAAGATAAATGGATCCAACATGCTCGCAACGGAGGAGGCGAAAGGACCATCGGAAGGTATTCGGTGGATGGCTGGGACTTAGAAAACCTCAAGATCGTGTACGAGTTTAACGGGTGCTTATTTCACGGATATCCCATCTGCTACCCTGAACGTAAGACAACAAATTAGTTTTTACAACGAACCAGGGAAGACTTGTATCAGACCACTTGTCAGCGACGATTGAAGTTAGAAGAGCAAGGATACCGAGTGGTTGAAATGTGGGCACACGAGTACGATCACCGTTTGAAAACCGATCCCGAGTTTAAGCGCATCGTGGAAAGTTACAAGTTGGTGGACCCTCTGAACCCAAGGGATAGTTTGTACGGAGGACGGACGAATGCCACCTGTTTGCTGTACCAGTCAGACGAAGAGAAAGGAGAGGAAATCAAATACTTGGACGTGTGTTCTCTGTATTCGTACGTGTGCAAATATTGTCACTTTCCCGCAGGGCACCCGCAATTGCTGACGGAACACATCGACCTGGACAACATTCGCCAATACAAAGGATTGATCAAATATAAAGTTTTGCCTCCCACGTACTTGTACCATCCCGTTTTTCCTCCCCATTGCCAAGGAAAACTGATGTTTCCCTTGTGCCGTACTTGTGCCGAAACGTGCAACCAAGACCGACCTTGTCAGCACACCCAGGAGGAACGCGCCTTAACGGGAACGTGGGTCAGCGTGGAATTGTTCAAAGCTCTGGACCTGGGATACCAACTGTTAGAAGTGTACGAAATGTATCAGTTTCCCAAGACAGAAAAATACCACAAGGGCGACGAGACTCAAAAAGGCATTTTCGCAGACTACGTGAATGCCTTTTTGAAACTGAAACAAGAAGCCAGCGGCTATCCTTCCTGCTGCCGCACTTCCGAAGACCAAAAATATTCAAAGACAAATAGTGGGAGCAGGAAGGCATCACTTTAGACCACATCGAGAAAAACGAAGGAAGGCGATCGTTTGCCAAAGTGATGTTAAATTGCTTGTGGGGAAAAATAGCACAACGACCGTGTTTACCAAAGACGGAGTATTTGACAGAACCTTCCCACTACTTCCAGATGATTCACGACAAAACCAAATACATGAAACACGTGGACGTCCTTCGTAACGACTTGATCTTAGTCAATTACGATGAAGAACTGAAGTTTGTAGAAGCCGACGAATTTGGAAATGTCATCATTGCGGCTTACGTGACAGCCCATGCTCGCTTAAAACTGTACGAAGCTTTAGAACTGTTAGGAGATCGTGTGCTGTATTTTGACATGGACAGTTGCATTTACATCGATCGTCTGGGTCAACCTCACCTTGTCATCGAAGGAAACCGTTTAGGAGCCTGGACGGACGAGCATCCCGACGACAAGATTCTAAGTTTTGCAAGTGGCGGTCCCAAACATTACGGCTACGAATACCGAGACCCACAAGAAGAAGTACACAGGGAGTGTAAAGTGAAAGGATTGACTCTCAATTATCACACCAGTCGACTGGTGAACTTTGGCGCCTTGAAAGAAGCCTTGCAGTCTGGAGAGGATGGAAATTTTAAAGTGACCACCCACGAACCGCACAAGATTGTACGTTTACCCACACACCAAATCGTCAGCCGGCCCTTGGAAAAAGTCTATCAAATCGTGTACCAGAAGCGAGTACGGCTTCCCAATCACTTCACTTTACCGTACGGTCACGACGATATTGGTCAGCATATAAAAAAGAACAACGTTCAAGACCAATAGTTCATTGTGACTACCATTGCCAAGCGAGAAAGATGAATCCTTTCAAACAGAAAGTATCAAGCAAGAGCAAACTAGAGTGCGATGCTGTGCCTTGCGATGGCAGGGATGCCGTACGCTATGACCTTAGCGATTCAGTACCACATCCTCATGGAAACTTTGCTATAACTACTACTACCATACCCACCATGGTAAGTGATGCTATGTGTTTCAAACCTGACGGATGCGAAAGCGATGCCACTCGTTATCGTACACCTTTTCACTTTACTAGTTTTCATGGTGGATGTCATCATTATGAAACCATGCGGCTACCACCCTACGGATGTCATCCCAAACTGAGCACACTCCTGCATATTTCACCGTACCCTCATCGAAATGAACCTGTGAAAGACGAATATTCCGAGGAAAATGGCCAAAATATCTGGGAGGACCTCCCCCGAAGAATTAGCTTGAGCTGGATTTATCTACTTGGGCGAAGGGGATAAAGTCAAGTGCTTCAGTTGTGGTGTGTCACTTCACGAGTTGGAGAAGAAAGATTCCGCTTACCTGGAACATGCTCGATGGTCTCCAGATTGTCACTACCTACCTTTAGTGGGACCTCGTCATTGAAGTGGGCATACCATGTCGTGTAAGAAATCAGCTACGTGGCTAGGAGTCGAACGTTTGACAACCCCTAAACAAGTATTTAAACCCCATTTGAAAAATAATCTTCAAACATCCAAACGAATTGCAAGAGAATATCTACAAGGAAATTTGGGTGGGACTTGCCAGAGCCAAATCTCAATTTGTGACTGTAGAACTTTTATGTCGAGAAATTCACAAGAGGAAATTGATAAAAGTCAACACACAAGTCAGATTTCTCTAGATCAAGGGTGCGCTCTTTCTAATATTCCGCTTTAGACCATTTACATTTGAAGATTTTATTGACATTCTTGACCGATTCCTGGAATGGCAGTGGTCAGAAATTACTCACTTTGTCCATTACTTTCGCTCTCAGAGAAGTGTTTGACTGACATGGTTATGGATACTTTACATGAGAACATTCCTGGTTTGCCTGTGGAATTGAGAGAACGCATTTACCGCGAGTTCGTCAAAATACAAGTGAAACGCAAAGAACCATTGCATCCGTTACGTCACCGATATTTGAACCACTGGTACCTAAATGATATAAGAGGACTGATTCTGATGAAAGTGTTCCAGTGGTCAGACATTGATGAATCGCGTGAAATTCATAAAGTTTTGGATGCCACTCATTCAACTTAAAAGGTGATCCTGATACACCGAATTCCAACGGACGAGTTAGAGGATTACAACAAATCATTACAAGAACAATTCTTTCTAGTTCAAGAGGAAACTTCTGTGCGACGTGTGGTGTGTGAGTTAGTGACTAAACATTTTTGTAACGGTACTAAAATAAAATCGAGGCTGTTCAAAAAATACACTTACTACCTTACACCAAAGAGGGTATAAAAACGGACTACCATGCCACGACCTTTATCATTCGTGATAAAACAGATTCAGTGGAAGCAAATCAATGACAATATTCAAACGGCAAAGCATTAATGTCGTCTATTACGAGAACTGTGTCCATTGAATTGGGGTCGACGTGTAGTGTGTGTCTTAGTGACTTGCTTTCTGGGATTTCGTTTACCAGCCGATTCCTTGTGGACTCTTTACGAACAGTACATACCACTCCAAAAAGCATGAAAGTGGTTCCTTTAAATGTACACGAGAGACTCATTCTGCTCAAAGCTTTGCGCTTTCATCTTGATACTTCTCAACCTCTACGGGAAAACAAGATTCGTCAACTTTTAGGTACTGAAGATGTGTACCACGACGTGTGTGTAGCTTGTGACTTACACCCTCACTGAAAAGATGTACGTGACTGGAAAAGTTGGGGTTTTGAGGCATGGACAAAAGAACTGGCACACTATGCAAAAGATTTGTTATCCTAAAAAATGAATACTTTCAGTGGAAAAAGTAACTTTTAAACCTGTGTTAGTGACAGTGCCAGAAGAAGAAGTCGTGACCGAGGAAAACCACTCTCTTCAGGACAGGACCATTATCGACATCCCCGAAAGGCCATTCCGGGAGGACTCTTGTGTGACTGCCAAGAAGTGTAGAGACTCTAAGAACATTACACACACCCCTACGATTTCACCTCTTGATCACCACAAATGTTGTACAGAGACTTGTTTATATTCCACTATGATCGTTTTGACGTGTCTTTTATTCATGTGCTTAACCATTTGGCTTTAATGTATTTTTGTCTTTCGTGTTGTTCACAATTAAAGATGACAATAAACGTGTCCTGAAAAAAAGTATAAAAACTCTTGTCTTCTCTGTCTTCGTGTCAAAAGTGGCATTCCTTACACCACTATGGCAACCTCTACTGTCTTTGCTCCCTCTTCCTCCACTGTCAAAGTCATTGACGAACACGTAGATCGGACTAGTTCGGAGGCGTTGTATCTCCGCCATCCCTTTAATATGCTCATTGCTCGACCTAGCGGTTCAGGCAAAACCGAATTTGTCAAACGTTTGATCGAACATAAACATCATTTGATCGATCGTCCACCTCAACGAATTGTGTGGTGTTACAAAGAGTGGCAATCGGCGTTCAGCCTTCTGCGAGAAAGTCAAGGCGATTCCATCGTCTTTGTGGATGGCATTCCTGGCGAGGACGACGGGATCGTGTGTGACCCTAGTCAAACTCATTTGGTTATTTTTGACGACCTGTTAGGAGAAGACGAAGAAGAAATTAAACTCTGGTTTACGCGCAAAGGGCATCATCGTAATGCCAGTGTCATTTACATCACTCAAAATTTGTTTCAACAAAGTAAAGCTCATCGTGCCATCAGTCTCAATGCTCATTACGTGGTCTTGTTTAAAAGCCCTAAAGATACATCGCATGTACAAGTGTTAGCCAAACAGTTAGGAACGCCTTGGCTGACTCATGCGTACGACGATGCCACTCAAACCCCACACGCTTATTTACTCGTGGATTTAAAACCCACCACTCCCGATTATTTGCGATTTCGTACCCATCTGTTTCACCACTGGTGCCAAGACGGAGGGCATGTCGTGTACACGTCCCGTTCGTCGACTTAATCACAATCACCAAAAAGTCTATAAAAACCTCGGTCACGTTGGCTCTGTCTCACACATCATCAACATGACGTCCCTTCAGTCTCATCTTCCCATTAAATTGATTCGTGCCTTGTACGGTATCAGTCGCGAAAACAATTCACAAATAAGTGCTCGTGTCTTAGAAGCTAGTCTCAAAGAAGTCTTACGATGGTTTACGGTGACAGCACGTCAATCACTGCAAGGTATCATTAAGATTCCACATCAAACCAAACTTTTTTTTGAGAGAAACAAAGTCGCCTTGACGCAGCTAGCCGATCCTCGCATCGACACTCAAACCAAAAAGCAAATCATTTTGAAACCTGGAGGTAGCGGTTCTCTAGGAGGTGTCATCATTCGTTCCCTCTTAAAATG
>JAECUM010036911.1:0-21470 GCA_016617855.1 Megalonaias nervosa
ATAAACGGTCAACGCGTCAAACCGCGCCTTCTAACTTCACCGTATCCAAATCGGTTAGCTCACCTTATGTTACACATTGCGTTCTAACTTATCGCGATACCGTCTTCATTAGCTCGATAGCTGCTGTTTTTATGACGGTTTTTTTCATCTCGTGGCTGGTGTTTTTTTTTTTGCATATCCCGTCTCTATATTTGGTCATTCACCCCCCACCCCACCCGCTGCTCAGCATTTAACCAAATACAAAACATTATCAATAATGATCGGAGAAGCGCACTCGGCTAGATTAGCTCGAGAGCGGCAGAAGGTGCTCAAGGAGTATATACCCACCCGTGATTCGGTAAAGCGGAAACTACAGTCGCGTCAGGAGGCTCAAACTGAATTTGCTGAGGGTGCAGAACAGTTTCTTAAACCCGTCGTCGATCCAACGAGGAAAATCCTCACGACGACTGAAGCAACACAACGAACCCTCGAGACACTGCCCGCTGATATTGCTGGTCATGTTCAGGCGGTTCAACCAATAGAACCATCAGAGGGGTCGGAGGCGTCATCCGGACGGGGGATTCCATAGCGGATAAATTTAAGCCCAAAGCAGTTGAAGCCATCGAGGATAAAAAAAAAATGCGCTTGAAATTGCCGTGGGGAGGGGAGGCTGGTTTCAAACGACAATACGTAAAGCCTGAGTACGTTAATTCATTAAGTAACGCCAATTGGATTAAAAATATATATCGTATCCATGCCCATACGGACGTTAGAACCGATGAGGAGTATATCAAATTTAAAATGTTTGAGAGGGCTGTGTTGCAAAAAAGGTCTAAAATTACACCGCCGTCGTCGTCGCCAGCACCATTAACGCCACAATAATCGCCGAAATCATCAATACCATCAACACCCGGGGAATCACAACAATTTGTGTTCTCGCCGCAGGAATTGGAACCGTCACAACAGGGTCTACAACAATTTCTGTTACAATCTGACCCGCCATTGCCACAACGGGCGGTGAGATTACGGCTGGAGCTAGAAAAAAAGAACAAGAACGACGAAAAAAAAAAAAAAAAAAAAAAAAAAAAAAACCACCACCCGATGATCCCGACGACAATGGCGCAACCGGAAGCGGATACGGAGGTAATCTTACTTGTGATAACACCCTCGCCGATGTTGATCGACTAGAGGTCCTCGTCTCGGGAAGACGAGCTGGTAATAATTCGCGTGAAATAATCAACGAAATATCCGATATCTATAAACGATTATTCACCGGCGAAATTATGGATCTTGACATATATCGGTCTCTCATTGACGAAATTAGCGACGATTGGCGCAGTGATTAATTAGTGATAAACTAATGAATATATGATCGTACATACCCACATACCAACTGCGGTTTATACGACAAACTCACGACTACCGATATACAAAACAATCTACGGAAATGGACTAGGCGATGTCATTCAGGGACTATTCTCGAGAATGGCTCCCAAAGCGATACCGATAGTAAAACAATTAGGAATGAAGGCGATCGACGCTGTTCGCGAAAGCGTGGTTAACGCCGCTGGTAACGTTGCTAACAGGGCGCTTTTAGCGATCAAGGACAGACTAGCGAGATTGATACGTCGACCATCGGCTCGACCTCAACTAAAATTACCCAGCACCGATGTGATGCCATCGAGTGTCAGTAAAATAATTAATCAGGCCGCTAATCAAAAACTAGCCGAATTAACCGGTGAGCCAACATCCAGCCTGATAGCGGGAAGTGGTTTCACTTCGAAAGGTGGTCCTCGTGTTAAACGTAGACGATATAAATAATATGTTTAAACAGATATCAGATCCCGCGTTCGATATTGACGCGCAGGTTTTAAAAGACGAATCCGTGCGCGATTATCAATATTATTCATATGACGCACGAGAACCGAATCAGCGCGGACGAATCGAACTTCAGGTCCAAGACACGAGCCGATATTTTCTATCCCCTGAGGCATTTGTAGAGATTGAAGGTGAGATTCTAAAGACCGATAATACCGAATACGACGCCGATGTTGCATTCGGGTTCGCTAATAACGGCATCATGGCGCTATTTGACAGCGCCATATACATGATTGACGGAAAAAATATCGAAAATATCCAGAAAAGATGTCGATGTCGCCACAACAATATTGGGTCTCGCTAGATACAGCGATGATTACTCGAGATCGGCCGGTCCATCAATGATGTTCGCAAAAGACACTTCCCCATACCCGGATCATAAAAACGTAACTATCGCTAACGTAAGAAATGCGGCCGGGCTAGCCGAAACTGCCGCGGTTGTAGCTATGAACGCGAACTTCAATCTGGGGTTTTTAACGAGCAAATCGATGATATGGGGTAGAAACTTTTCATGTGCAATTCCACTATCTCATATATTCGAATTTTGTAGAAACGTTAGAAAAGTTATTTTTGGCGCTAAACACACGGTTGCATTCGTGCGAAAAGCCACCGACGATGATGCAATATGGCACGTTCAGGGTGCCGACGACAACGCGAATATGGCGCTTCATGGTAAAGTAATCCTGACAAAACTCTCCCTGTGGATGCCGGTAATGGCCCCAGCAACGACCGAAGAAAATCGTCTACTTAGTTTCATGGACAAAGGTGGCAAATCGACGCTATCTTGGTTAACGACAACCACAGACGCCGTACAAAGCGCCGTTAATGGTTTATTCAGTTGGCAAATAGCATCTCAACAGGGCGTTTCTGCACCACGGCATATATTTATCGCGCTCCAAAATAACGCACGAACAAACTCACAAAATCGAAGTATAATGATATTTGATCAACTCGGCATTTCTGAGGTTTCGTTAAGAATAAACGGGCACCAGGAACCATCTGAGGATATTCTGTTAAATTTCGCCAACAATCACGTCGCGCGCGCTTATCATCGATTAATGTCATTCATGGGGCGTGATCAAAACGTCGATTCCGGCCTACAAATATCGCAGTTGGATTTTACGACACTATATCCGATATACTATTTTTCGCTGGAGCATTTAGATTTAACCAGACAGTCTATCGTCGATATATATTTCCGAGCTCGCGTAAACAGAAACATCATAGATTATTCTTAGCGATAAATCGATGTTGCTCGAAGGTGTCGGCGGCCGCATGAAAATCATCGATGCGCCCGTGTAAAACATGTAACGATTTAAAACGATAACTAAAAATATATGTCACAGGTCAACGTCACTCTGACTCCGGGTCAGATCAAAAAAATTCAATCATCATAAAAAAACCCACCTCAACAAAAATATCGCTACGAAAACAGCAGCTTATAGGTGGTCCGAATAAACTATCATTGTCGGATCGCCAACGTAGTCAGTTCGATAAAGCGAGAAAACTAAATAGAGGAATCAGGCTCGATCTTTCCGCGAGCTCCATCAAAGAAATCGCCAAATCCGGTGGTATATTTCCGCTTCTCGCCGCATTACCGGCAATAATAGCCGCTGCAGCCCCGCCGTAGCAAAAGCAGCCGCATTAGGCGCCGTCGGAACCGCCGCTGGAATGGCGCTGAAAAAAGCAACCGGCCAGGGAATTTATAAAAAAAACGCGGTCTCGGTCTAAGATTACCGGGGACCCACGGAGCCGGTCTAAGATTACCGAGATAACTCTACCTTTGTCTAACTTCGATCTACTCGACGCGGCTAAACGATTAAACATAAAAAAATTCAGAGGCGTCTTCATGCGCGATCAATTACCACACCACGCGATGCAACGTGAGACCAGCATCATCAATCTCGACGAAAACTTCGGCCCTGGCACTCACTGGGTTGCGTACGCGATTGATCCGCGTGGAACTGTCTACTTCGATTCATACGGACTGCCCCCGCCTAACGAGTTTCTAAAATACGCGGCAAAAAATCTGGTATTCCACACTACCGACACAAACGATGACCGATCCGCCTATATGCGTTCACGAATCACTCAGCGTACTAGACGCGATATCTAAATCAACAAAACCACCTCACAAGGTCGTTTTTAATTACACCGCATTAAAACAAATGAAATAAATATAATGGTAGATATCTACTGAAGATCATCTCAAAAAACCCACGGCGAAGTTGATTTATCCAAATACGCAACCGTCGTCGATCTTAGAAATGAAATCGACAATCTGTTAAATATCGCGAGCATAGATCAAAATGAAATCGTCGTTTTTCAGGATAAATCGGGGCGGTTAAAAACCAGCAACATACAATTATCCGATATCATTATCAAAATTCCCGCCACTATTAATAATGTCGTTGTTTTTTCTGATCAAGGAAAAATAAAAGACTCCGGCAAATCGATTTACGATTTCGTTAAGCGAACCGGCGATTTACTCACGGGCAACATTATCATGAATCAAAGTTAAATTATCGATCTTGGCCCCCCCCCACCTCAGATACAGATGCATCAACAAAAAAAATACGTCGACGATGGCGATCGAACGGTAACTAATGAAGTATCTACGTTTAGGACCGATTTCAACAGCCACGTTAATTTGTTCCTAAATTTCCGTAGAAACATAAATAAAACGATTAACGATTTTTTCGGAGCTCCACCTGTTATTAGTATAAAACTCAACGATATCGCCGAAAAAACTAATTTAATGAAAATTCCGCACAGTCAGATCGTCAATATCACATACGTAGTCGCATCGGGATCAACAGCATGGTCGCCGCAAAATATAGTCATCCAACATACCCCATCGGTGACGGGTTTATACAGATTGACAATATACAGTTTATTTGACATCGCCGCCCGGGATGAATCGGCATTGGGGGGGAGTTTGGTAATCCAGTAACGGCGATGTTAACCAAGGACATCGTAAAAACAATTATAACGTTCGTGTCTGGGGTGGCGGAGAGTGCTGTTCTACACTATCGATGGTGTCTGGAATTTCTAACTGAAATTTAGATTATTTTATAAAATGACGGATCTTATCAGCTCGTACAAGTACAGATACACTGAAGTGTGCGAATGTCAGGATAAATTTAAAAAAATCATCGACGATTACACGATAAAGGTAAAGAAATATCGCAGACGCATCGTTATCATTGACGTAATCGTTTATTCCGTTTCCGCCGTTGTCGCTGGAGCCGGACTGTTATTATCGACGATAACGATGACAGCGCCTGCTATAATGACGATTGTTGTTTCAACAGCAACGACATGCGCGGGCATTCTTAACATCATCTCAAAGAAAATATCATCATGCACCGATGAAAAACTACGCGATTACGTAAATAAACTATCATTGGTAAATGCCGCATATTCTAAACTATCGTCGTATTTGTCCGAGTATCTCAGCGATGGCAAAATATCCGATGATGAGTTCGCGACGATCATGGGCGCGTACAACGAAGCGTTCATTTGATCGCCCCATTAAACTCAGATTATTTAGATAATGTCAGCGGAATTATTGCGTGAGATCGCATCAAATACAACTCCGATAAAAACGTCGATGATAACGCTAAGTTCGACGAATCCCGAATTTAGCGTCAATTTTCCCGTGGCAATTCCGTCAAATGAAATAGCGCTAGCTCAACTACGCGTTTATCATAGTTGGCCAAACATCAGATCGACATCGTTCGGTGGAAACCAGCCCAATAATTCGCTCGTATTCGCGAATAAAACCAAACCAGATGGAACTCCCGATTGGAACGTCGTTGGGATTCCAACCGGCAGTTATCAGATCGAACAAATCAACGACGAATTTCAGCGTAGAATTATATCGATCACCGGAAAAGAATCAAAAATAGCGATTACCGTTCACGAGCCGACATTATCGTCCGCGATTGAAATAAAATCGCCCGATTACGTCGTGAATATCTATCAAAGTTCAATTAGATCCGTGTTAGGATGGCCCGACGTTGCTCCGGCTTATCATGGGCCGCCAGAACCAACCAAAGATGAATTTTTCACGGTAGAAAAGAAATATATATAAAAAAAACCGACGTTTTTCTCGATTATCTCGACTGGTTAGAGAATTTTACTAACTACTACATAGATGATGCTGATGGAATCCGGATTCCTGATTATGGTCATCGTTCTATAACCGATCTTAAACGCGATCCGGTAACAAACCGGCCCATACTCGTCGATGGTAAGACCATTGAAATTCCCTATGAAAAACCGATCGATGAGTGGGTCTCTCTGATTAAATTTGATTACGGCGTTAAAATCGACGATCTGAAAAATTCTCTGTTATCATTATCTCAGCGTTACAATAAAGACGTAAAAAAAATAAAACGCGATTGGGATAATACAGCATCTCAATAAACTCAGATGGGACATGTCTATAATGAATCAATCTTTCCTCGCAGCGGTATGGCTCAAAAACATCAACAAAAAAATATTCACCGATTACTACAAAATAACAGAGGAACAGCTAAACATAAAAACATTTACAATACCGAAACTGGATTCAACCGGATTAAAAAAGCAACTCGACGATCTTATTAATGAGTGCTTTTTTAAAATACGTGCAGCGTGGAGAAAAATAGCCTCACCAGCAACTGTTCTTAGATACGATAACGATGAATACGGAGGAGGTCGTCATGTTTCTCCTCAGATCGTCAATATAACATCAACTGTCGGGGTCAATCTTACTTGCGACGTAATCAATGGTAGCTATCGCGTGGACACTAAAGAAAACACATCCGCGCAACATGGTTACGTTCTGTACACGTTTAGTCCTCAGGTGCCTCAGGGATATTTAATCGTATCTGAGCCGATCAATCCGGTTTACTTACGTACGCATAGTCCGTATTTGTCGAGGATCAATTTTAAACTCACCGATCAGCAGGGTCGTATTTTGGATCTACGCGGAGAAACGTTAAACGTAAATATCTACGTACGTACAAGGTACTGAAACACGGTTTTTTGTCCGAGTTTCTTGGAAAATGCGGATTTATTTATTTCATTTGCCACAGATCGTACTAAATTGGGGTGTATGTTAAAGTACTTAACGGCCTTGTACATAGATTCAAATACCATTTCCTCATCAGATTCCGTGTTTGTTGCTTTAACGGGCCTTCTCGCGTACACTTTACATCGTCCGCTATTTCCGCATGCAGAATTTTGACTCTGCGTAATTGCTCGTTGATTATCAACATAATTATTTTGCCGATTTCCATCAATATGGTCTATCACGAGCCCATTTTTGATCTCACCGTGAAACACCTCGTAGATGAATCTATGCGAATAATGGCTTTTATTTCCTTGGGTAGTGATCTTAAAATAACCAACATTACTAACGCTGCCGAGTGGTTTTTTGTTTTTATTGTGTCTAATTACACCATCACGAGACGACTCATAATTAATGATCGTTGGATGCGCCACAAATTCGTTTTGGCTCATTTATATATTATTTATTAGGTTAAATCGAGAATCTGACGCGGGTAAAAAAAAAAACACCAATCCGCGGCGGGCGTCGCTTTTTATATAAAATAATCGTTAGGTTTTTTGTTGTTCATTAATTCGCCGCAACAACGTACCGAAATACGATTTTTTTTGTCCGAGTTTCTTGGAAAACGCGGACTTGTAGATGTTATTTGCCACAAATTGTACTGAAAGCGCTTTTATATCGAAGTGTTTAGCGGCCTTGTTGATAGATTCGAACACCATTTCTTCACCAGATTTTGTGTTTACGGATTTAACGGGCCTTCGTGTGTATGTTTTACATCTTCCTGTATTTCCCAGTCTACAATTCTCACTCTGCGTGATTGCCCGTAGATTATGAATCGAATTATTTTGGGGATTTCCATCAATATGGTCTATTACGAGCCCGTTTTTAATCTCCCCGTTGAAGCACTCGTAAATGAATCTATGCGACGAACGGCCTTTATTTCCTTTGGTATTAACCATAAAATAACCGACATTACTAACTCTACCGATTGGTTGTTTGCTTTTGTTGTGCCTAATTACACCATCACGAGATGCCTCATAATTAGTGATTGTCGGATGTGCCACAAATTCGATTTGGCTCATTTATATAATAGTTACTAGTTTAAATCGAAAATCGACTAAGGTAATCTTCGGCCGATTTTATAATAGTGACGTCGCCTTTTTTATCGTAGTATCGTTTTAATTCTCGATATTTTTTGCCGCCGCATTGCACGCACAATCTGCTTTTGCCCTTGACGTCAACACCGCATCGTATGCACGGCACCGGTCCAAAACTGCCGTTGAGCACGCATTGCATATGGTACGCGCAAAATTCATTTACGCACGCGCCGTTACACGGAAGTTTGTGTCCGATCATCAACCAACGACATCGATTATTTGCTTGAAGCATATAATCATGGTGAGAGTTTAAATAGATTCATACTTTTGTTCTAAATATATGCAGGAAATATCCGTTGAAACCAGGGGGCGTTTTGACCTCGACAGATTGAATAAATTCAGCTATTCGATGCAGAAACTAGCCCTAACGAACAAAGAAATAACGAAGCGAATCAATGAAGCAAAAAAAGAATTTGGCAAAGACGGGGCTATGCACGTGTGGGCCACATTCAAAATCGGCGATATTAATAACACCATGAACGACAAACGAGGAAAAATGATCATCGATTATCTCGATGGTAAATTTATTATTCAAATAAAATTCATCGTAAAGACAGACGACGGCGTGTGGGTAATTCGGGATAAACGCGATTCCGTCCGTAGGTCCGGAGACAACATCGTTATTAGTTAAAAAAAACAAATCGGGTTTATTGACAGGGATTGATCACCCGTACTACATACGATCGTATCTGGTAACCGCGGTTGTTTATGGGATTTATTTGTACAATGATAAACCCGACCCTGGAGAACTGAAGCCGATGAAGTACGGAAGGGTAAACTACGTAGCTGAGCGTGTTACGGAGCATTTTACAAACGCGATACGCGGAAACGGATTAACCGGTTTACGACGATCGAAAATAAACGCGTGGACGGAGAAAGTTAAAGATACCGGAGCATCCATTAATGACGTCGCGGAGTTAGAAAAACGATTAAAATTCCCAATATTGGTGAAAACGATAACGGGGGAGATTTTACACGAATCCAAGTACAAGTCGCGAGGAGCACCGATCGATATTATTGATCATAACGAACAGGCGTGGACCAGCGCCGTGACGGTATTTCCTAGAGAAAGAAAAGTTAGATTTTACTGCGGTAGTATATTTGACACAATAAAAAATATCGGTAAGAACGATCCCGTGTCAGTCTGGTTATTTCAGAGTTCGGAATGTAATTATGACAAGTTTGTAAGGCCCAATGGCGATATTTATTGTACCGAGGCACTTAACGACGAAATGAAAAACCTCGCACAGCGCCTCGACACTTCGTTAGATCAGCTAAATAGTTGTTTCACGGTTCCGTCAATTGCCGCCCACACCACGATGAAGAAAAAATCGTGGTCCCCAACACGACAAGAGTTTCTCGATGATGTCCGGAAAAGTTGCGTCGAATACGGGCATGGCGGGCTATGGAACACTAAATACGATCCTGGTGACGTTATTTCGGTCGATATGGTGGCTTGTTATCCGGGAAGTTTCCTCAGATACGGAGAATGCAAAAAATATTTTGAACGATTCGGACATCCCACACACGAGATGACCAGAGTGTCGATAAACGGACCACTCTACGATAAGGATCTAACCGGATTTGCGCACGTCGAATCGTTTGAACTCGCTGAAAATCTTCATACGATCGCCTACGCGTGGTTTGGGCGGCATTTTTCAGAACGATGTTGGGTTCCTATAGTGTTGCTGCGATATATGCTCGATGAAAATATTTTAACGTCGTTGCGAGTGAGCGAGGCGATTATATCATACCGAGGGCAGTCTAAGGTCTGGCTGACAACTTCGGACGTATTTAATGATGAAGAAGATCCCGCGTATCAGAAAAAAAAAAAAACGAGAAACTCGCGAAGGACCTCGGCAGAAAAATAATCGGCAAATTTACTCAGGGTGGATCGGATCATAAACGAACGTGTACCAGATTAATCATGGACGATGCTGAGTTGGATTTCATAATCGCAGATACGAACTCGAGAGGTGTTTTTATATCCCGAAACAACGCGTGTTTGTCGGACAGAACGAAGTTTGGAACGATCGTTAGTTATTTCGATGGAGAATCGCCGCAGTTTGCTCATTTAAGATAGTCGATGTTGGCGTACGTTTCGATAAATTTACTGTCGATGATAAACAAAATATCTAAGTACGCGGTCAGAGTAGCGACGGATTCGTTTTATATAAACAACGAACACGCGGGTTTATTAAAACTCAGCGACGACGCAGCGTGGGGCGAATGACGAATAAAAAACGAAGATATAATTAACTATTGCGAATCCGCCGACGTCGAAATCTGTGACTATCGAAAAAAATGCGGATTATCAACGATGTCGTTGGCACCATCTGTGAATGATCCTATAGCTAGACATAAAACCGTTTATCTCAATGGATGCGGTGGTTCTGTTAAAACGACACGAGCTATAAATTTATTTAATGGATGTGACGTAATCGTTTTAACGCGACGCATAAACTAGCTAGAGAAATAAAAGAACGCGGAGTAAAATCGTGCACTTATCACGGGTGTTTTAGATGGCGCGGGGATAAGTGGGATCCATTGCGGATGGGCCAAAAACACATCCATAAAATCACTATTTGGGACGAGATCTGCACAGTGCCGTTGGATACGCTGAAAACATTTCTCGAGTGGTTGTCGTTAAAAAACACGGCGATTATAATGTGCGGTGATCATGGCCAACCCCCGCCTTTTGTCGGTCGATATCCGCATGTGTGGCTGAAAAAAAACGTGGACTATTACGAAGAAATACACGACGATTACAGGGCTATTGGTGAGCCGCTGAAGGAGCTTAAAAAATCAATTCGGTTACAATCGAATAAAGTCCAATGCGAAATGATGCGCAAGGTGATTCCAGAAACATCAATAGACGAGTTTTATGCTCAATGGACCCCTTCTGACCTAATAGTGGCGAGCAGAAAAATAGTTAGAGATGCGCTTCAAGAAAATTTGTTTAGATTACACAGAAAAAAGATTTTACACATGGACGTGCCGTTGTGTTATCGTCCCGATGATACCAGAAAACAAAATATTCACGTTGAGATTCCGGGATCCACACTGACGCAAAAACTCGTGCTGAATGATGTGGTTTTAGTTAATATCGATCACGTCGAAGGTGCGCTTAGTGCCGATAAATCGCCATGGACGCTAGGTGACGCTATAACAATCCACTCGTCGCAGGGATTAACCATCGATGATACCCGCATTTGGATTACCGATGACCGCATCGAATGGTCGAATTTGGTTTATCTAGCTGTATCTAGGGTAAGAAAAATGTCGCAGCTTAGACGTGTTGTTTTGAATTCGGTGATAACCAAAGAGATTACTGATAGTGGTATCAACAAAAAACTCGCGAACTACAAACGATGTGATAAAAAAAATAATCGCGATTTTGATATCGACGTCGATTTTATCGTGGAATTAAGATCGCGGCAGAATAATAGTTGAGCGAGCTGTAATTGTAACATGGTGTGGGATTAATCGGCCAATGATCCCCGACAGTTTACTATTGACAGGATCAATAACGAGCTCGGCCATATACGAGGAAATGTGATGTTGAGCTGTTGGGAGTGCAATCGACGTCGGGGTGTTGGAAATTTATGAGATTACCCCAGGCGGTAATTGCGTATCGGCCGGAATTATCTGTAGTTGTTCACGTAAAAAACTACGTTGAGGCGCAGTTGAATCTAGTTTGTACGTGGTGGGTCTACCCGTTGATCTAATTACGCTAGAAATCTTGTGCGTTGTCAGGCTCCAGATGGGATCGGTCGTTCTTCTTCTGCCTGGTTCGAGTTCGCCCGGTTCGTATAAATATCTCACTGTGACATTGCCTAATATCGGCTGATGTAGATTGCTGTATCGATGCGGTATATTTTTTTAACGATCGCATCGACGGGCTTCATGGAAATCGTCCTCGTTATTTCGTTGTTAATGCAGCTACCACATGAGGTAACCTCAACGCCCACTCACGGGATTGGTCTATTTCGGTGGACATTTCAACCGCGTATTGATACCCGAATAGCCTTTCGCCGAGGGTTCTGTTAAATCGTTCGACTATCGCTTGATCGCGATGAATTTTTGTGTGTCCTCGTCTGATTTTGACGTTATTTTGTTTCATTAGTGTTGAAACCGCGCCGAAAAATTCCCTGCCGGGATCAACCTGAAGTAAACGCGGCCAATGAAGAGGCCCGCGTTGATAGACGCGCTCGAACGCCGATGCAACCGCAGCTGATGTTTCAGTCGATAATGGCTCGGCCTCTTTGTACCTGCTAGCGATGTCAACGATAGTTAGCGCGTATTTGTATGTGCGTTGATGCGCGTTTGCTTTAACGACGTCGTGGGGCAAATACAAAAGATCGGCCTGGTGAACTTCGTTAGGAACACTGACGTTAAATTTTGCGTAGTTGATCGTTTTTGGCGGGCTCAGATATATTTGCCATATCGCCTGTTTAGCTAACCACGATTTAGCGACACTACGCGGAACCTTCGCTAATTCGGTGAGTTTGTCGATGGCGGGTTTACCCCTCCAAAATCCCTTCGGCGAATAATAAACGGACTCCATTATAATAAAATAATCTGATTAATTGCCAGCCCCTAACAGAATTTTGCCTTTCATGCCGGCCTTTATCGAGAAACTGGCGAACTTTTCTCTGAGTGATTTATTAGGGATGGAGTTCAGGGTGTGAATTAAATTTACATCCGCAATGTGACGTTGTTGTAGGTCGTTATTAGCGTACGCGACATCGTGGACGTGACACGCGGCATCGATCTTATTTATCGGGTATTCTCCTGGTTTTGGTTGATTTTGGTTGTCGAGTCGAATATCGAGACGAGTTCCAGGACCGCAGTAATTATAGCCGGGTAGATGTTTTTCACCGGGATACTTCGCGCATGGAGCACCCGGCAATTTGCTTAACGAAGCAGCGATATCGCCACCGGTTTTCATAGGGACAAATTTGTATTTTTTTGCCCCGCATATCGCGCATACGCCGGTAAGCGCGCGTCGTTTATTTTTTGTTGTTACCGTCGATAACGAGTTTGTGCTGGTACGTTTTTTGCAACGAACGCAATATAGATCCATAATAATAGTATATGGATATCATTAATTTCGCAGCGTCGCGAAAACGGGAACCGGTTAAACATCACCCGGCATTACCGAATTCGGTCAGGATAATTATACTCGGCCCGTCTGGCTCCGGCAAAACGCAGTTACTGCTCAGTTTAGTAATGAGATGGTTGAAATGGGACAGGTTGTATTTAGTAGCGCCATCCGTGGATGATCAGCGGTGCTATGAGGTACTCAAGGAATTTAACGATAACACGAAATTTGTAAACGGTCATGATGTTGTCGATTTTATTACCGATATTGATGAGGCCCCGGCTATAGATGATCTTGATGGGGGCATCAATAATCTCGTTGTATACGATGACGTGATGTTGGATAAACAGAACAATCCGGCTCGGATATTTTCCCGAGGTCGACATAAAAACACGGACGTCATTTATTTAACCCAGAAATATACGCAGATCCCGAAAGCAATTTGAGATAACTGCAACATTTTGATCGTGTTTAATGGCGTAGATAATTACACGCTGCAGAATATTTTCTATACGTGGTGCTCTGGCGACATGGACATGATCAAATTCAAAAGTTTCTTCGCCAGAGCACAGGCGATTCCATTTGGTTTTGTAACGATAAATTTACATGACCCTAGATCCATATATCGTGTAGGATTAGATAAAATATTTGGTTAAATGCTGAGCAGCGGGGGGTGGGTTAATGACCAAATACAGAGACGGGATAAGCAAAAAAAAAAAAACACCAGCCACGAGATGAAAAAAACCGTCATAAAAACAGCAGCTATCGAGCTAATGAAGACGGTATCGCGATAAGTTAGAACGCAATGTGTAACATAAGGTGAGCTAACCGATTTGGATACGGTGAAGTTAGAAGGCGCGGTTTGACGCGTTGACCGTTTATTTTCAGCATCTGGAGGAACCGGCTATTTTGTTAACGGAGGTCTCGAAAAAGTGGTCTGTTCACCCCCTTCCCCCCGCTGCTACTTTTATTGGCCAAAAATCAAAAGTGATGTTTGTAAATTCTGTAGATATTGTCATACTTGTCAAATGGTTGGAAAACCCAATCAGAAGATACCTAAATCTCATTTGCAACCTATTTCTGCATTTGACGAACCATTTAGCAGAATTACGGTAGACTGTGTTGGTCCCTTACTTAAGATCAGGTCATGTAACCAATGTTTGTTGACCATTATGTGTGCCACAACAAGATTCCCAGAGGCAATTCCTTTGAGGAATATTAAAACCGAAACCATAGTGAAAGCTTTGATAAAGTTTTTTTTTACTCAATTTGGCCTTCCCAAATTTGTCCAATCTGGTCGAAGGTTAAATTTTATGTCTGGAATTTTCCAGCTTGTTATGCTTGATTTAAGCACTCAGCAATTCCAGTCAAAACTGAAATTATGGCTTCACAGAACGTTGCTTGAGAGAAGTTTTGAGTCTTGTAATAGAGTTCATTCTGTCTTGCTCATTCTTCAAACTTTTCTTCAAATTAAATTTTACGGCCCTTACAAAGTAAAGAAGAAAATGAATGAGTTAAATTATATTAGTACTCTGATCTAAAGCAATTAATGGATTACCAGTATATTGAAAGAGATTGCCAAGTAAATCAAGCAATTAATTTAGTTGTACATGTCCCACAAACTGAGGAATTACATGAAGAAATTCAATTGTACACTGTTGATCTTGGAGCAACAAATCTTCGGAATTCGGAAATTATGAAAAATCTGGACCAGAAACTTTTACATTTGCAACAAAAAGAAAGGAATGATCTTAAATAGTTATTATTCGAATATGAGCACTTGTTTCCAGATATATCTGAATTTCCTGTGCCTGTCAGTAAAAACAACCGATGCGATTTTTGGGTGTGGCCGAATACTATTCAGAGTTTTGTTCCAATTTTTCTAATAATGCTGAACCCCTGACAAACTTGTTAAATAAGAAAAACAAGTTTCTTTGGACTGAAAAATGTCAGGAGGCTTTTGATAGGTTAAAAGCTATACTCAAACGTGCGCCGGTTCTTACAGTTCCAAATTTCAATCAATCTTTTAAATTATATGTCGATGCAAGTGATGTTGTGGTTGGAGCAGTATTGATTCAAGAAGATAGAAATGGTGTTGATCACCCCGTGTGCTATTTCTCAAAGAAATTAATTAAGCACCAAAGAAATTACTCAACAATCGAGAAGGAATGTTTGGCTTTAATATTGGCATTACAGCATTTTGGAGTTTACATTAGTTCAGCTCCTTCTCCGGTTGTTGTGTTTAGTGATCACAACCCCCTTACTTTCATCGACTAGTTGAAAAATGAAAATCAAAGATTATTAAGGTGGAGTTTGTTTTTGCGAGAATATAATCTTAACATCAGGCACATCAAAGGACAAGACAGTTTGACTGCAGATGCACTTTTCCGTGTATAGAAATATTAATTCATGTACACTTTATATAATTCATAATACATACATACATACATGCAAACATACACTTTCTGGAAAGTTTATTCTTTCTAAATTGGCAATGAGGGCGATGTATCTGTTTCTGCAAGTGACATATGGCCACCAAAAAGGTGCACGAACAATTGCATCATCAGCTGCATCTGTCTTAAACCTTCTCCTTGTCATGTCGTTTCTTTTGAAATAGTTAAGATGTGTCTCTTTCCCTGCCGGGTATACAAATACGTTTCAAACATTTCTCCTAACGTTTTCGATTCTGTCGTGATCTATTGCAATGTCCTCACGGCTTCACTGCTCTCGTTCTTTTCCCCGCGGATAGTTTTACTAATTTGCTGGCTCGTCGTCTCCTCTTGATGTGCCTTTATGTAAGTGTGTTCTTCGTTGTTATTGCGAAAATGTTTATATCCCTTCTTCTGGTTATTTTTTTAAAATGTTAGGTTTCTGGGAATGGTAGTGAGATTTCAAATAAAGTCAGACATTTCTGTTAGACATTCCTGTCAGACATTACATGTATTATTATTGCGTATGCTTAAAATAATTATCAGTGTGCATGGCAAAACGCCGTAATTAATGATGTTTCATTGGTGAAAGGAAATTTCTAAAATCAATGCTACCTTTTACTCTAACATAGGTGCTGCAGAGAGACAACATGATTATAAGCTTTATTCCATTACCAAACGTTTTTAAATATATGTTTGCTATAAAGCATAACTACGGACAATAGCTGCACCTAATGGAATGTTAACTATTGCCTTAAAGCTCATCCAGACTGGAATTTTGAACTATTTGCAAATTGAATGAATCTAATCAGAGTCGCTCTGATTAAACTGATGTGTTTACCAACGGACGAAATCCAATAAATGTATCAGAATTGCTCTGATTAAACCGATGTGTTTACCAGTGAACGAAATCTACTAAAACTGTCGGAATCGCTCAGATTAAGCAGATGTGTTTACAAACTGGTGAAATCCGCTAAAAATATCAATACGAGAGAGAGAAATGTTAGCCCTTAACGTTCTGTATAAAAACATTTATTTGATTGAAAGTGCATTACAATGTTGTCATTATGTTCAAACTTAGTACCAAGCTCTCTCTCTCTCTCTCTCTCTCTCTCTCTCTCTCTCTCTCTCTCTCTCTCTCTCTCTCTCTCTCTATATATATATATATATATATATATATATATTCAAATTGAATAATTCCATAATTCCATCTTTTCTCTCCCTTCATACGGTACTGTACTCCTAACTAACCTTTGATTCTGAGAAGTGAATACTTTCCAAGAGTCTTAGACGTTTGGGAAAGAAAGGAATGCAAATTATGTTCTTTATCAAAATTGCCAATTTGTGCGTGCAGAGGCTGTGCTAGTATTTTGAAACCCTTTGTTCAGAGGATGGGATCTTGTAATTAACTACAGGAACAATACTTTTGTCTACTCACCTTGGGTCTCCAAAAGAATTAGCTAAAGTTCGTATGTCGCAAATTATTCATGGTGCCTGATATCTGCATATAGAAGAATGTGTCGTAGCAACAATTAATGAAAATGACGTAAACATTAAGGAGAATGCAAAAAGTTATTTCACTGAGCAAGACCGGTCTGTTAATTCCTGGCTCATATAGGTCACTGATGTCACTGATATCAGACTATTATCAAGCCCACTTGGATAAGTTTACCGACGTAATTCTCTGTCATTTTCTATAATTATTAGCTGGTTTTATTGATTTTAAGATTGGGTGAATCCATAGGAGAGTCTAGGGTAATAGACTGGTGTGTGAGAAGTGTACACACTGAAGGTAGCAATTGATGATGGTCGAAACACGGTGTAATACGTTTATATTAATTAGGTATTAAATAGGCAGCTCTTTTTAATACGGTGAAAATCATTGGAAGCTCAGAAAGGTTTGTATAAGAAAGGCTCCGCATTTGTTGATGGATCATCAAAATAGATTTGGATTGAAATCGCGAAAAGCTACTCGCCAAATATAAAAAAGAGACCAGAGACGTTCGAATGAGATTGTCATATGTGATGAGCAATGGATTCGAAACCTACTGAAGAAAAAAAAAATGTATCGGATAAAACTGGCTCGAACATGTCGGACTGACAAGAGAGTTTTGCATACGTTAGTTTTAGATGCAAAGGTCCCGGTCATCTAGATACATGACTGTTAGTGTTTGCATGTCTCAGAAGTTGTTGCCATTAGTTGTAGAATACTGCTGAACTATCAGTCCTCACACCCGTACCCTAGATGTCCATCTACTCCACAACAACGAACGTTTGTATAAATCCACCGTCATGCCTGTCTTCCCATAACAGTATAAAACATCTAAATTTTGCCACACAGTATTGAGTTTGCAAAACAAGTCAGTTTTGGCTGAATCCCGTTATCCATTTTCGGAAATGCAGTACTTTTGAAAGCCACATTGCTTTTCCAGATGTAATTTACACTAAGTGAACTGCATAACCAAAAGTGAATACACAACGGAATTTAATAATTCGATAATAGACTCGCGTAGAGTGTACAGGGAGTAATTTGAGGGGATATACCTGTATACCGTTCATCAATAAATAACGTCATTGTACAGCAAAATAATATTCAGAACTTTTTTAAATAACAAGTTCCTGACATCTCCTGCTTCTTTCGCAGTGCTATTGCACAAAAGCCACATTTGTTTTGTTTATGTCCTTAGGAGAAAACATAGCCCACCGGAGGCACCCCCTGGTGACTAATGGTCATTAAGCGATGAAATTGCTGTTCTGGAGTCATATCGACCCGGGTTAGTTGCGTTGCCCATGAAACACCTTTGACTGGTCATTTAGGACTCAATACAACATATAATAAATTTTGGATATTTTTTAGTGGCCGAAACTTAAAGGTGATATTTCTATATACTGTAGATCTTATCACACTGGACAGATGATGCGAAAACCAAATCAGAAGATACCTAAGGCTCAATTGCAACCTATTCCCGCATTTGACGAATCATTTAGTAGAATAATCGTAGGCTGTGCAGTTCCCTAACCTAAGACCAAGTCAGGCAAACTCATACCGGTTGAATTTAAAGTGTGCGTCTACAACATTTCCAGAGGCAATTATTTTGAGAAATATTAAAATTAAAACCTTAGTAAAAACTTTGATAATCATTTTTACATGCCTTGACTTACCAGATCTGTCCAGTCTGATCAAGGGTAAAACTTTATATCTGGAATTTTCCAACAAGTTATGCATGAATTATGCATCCTAAAGCGTAAATCTCCTCCATCGTTTAATGAATATGATATCATCTGGTGATCTTGTGATGCCTACATCTATGACGTTATAAACTAGAACGATACAAGGAAAATCAGTTGAAAACCATTAGGAAATTCCCCGATAGACTCAGTGATGCAAATATACAATTAATTACGTTAAAAGTCAGTCTTTCCGTGCTTGTGCTATCTTTTAGGACATACTATTGGGCACGATCAAGTTAAACCTGTAAACGTTAAGGTCAAGCTTGTCTCTTAATTTCCAATGCCTGTAAGCAAAAACAACTGATCCGATTTTGGGATATGGCAAGATATTATCGGAAAGTTTGCTACAATTTGGCATAATTGATCAGCCCCTGACACATTTGATGAGTATGAAAACCAAATTGTATTTATCTAAGAAATATCAGATGATTTTGTTAAATTAAAGGCCATATTTAGGAGTGCACCAGATTAATTCTGCTCCAAATGTCAGCCAATCCTTTAGAATGACTGTTGGTGCAAGTGATGTTGGGATTGGTGGAGTATTGATTGAAGTAATCAAGTGGTGTGGACCATTCAGTGTGTTTTTTATGTTTACATAAAAACAACACACTGAATGGTCCACACCATTTTTTACATATGTTTGGAAATTGTTCCAAAGCTCCCTGACAATCACAGTGACAGACAGGAGATTACACTGTATTCTTTAGAATAAACAAGCACCAGAGAAAGTATTGCAGAATCGATAAGAAGAGTTTGGCTTTGATTGTCACTGTCTTGTGTCTTGGGTTTTTATGAAAGATTACGGCCAATAAAGCTATCCATTCCTCTTGTAAGATCAGTCTGTAGGATTATATACTAATGTGTTTAAATAAAATTTGAGAGGAATCATTTTTTTTCCAATTATTCATTGGAATTATAAAGTGTTCATTGTCGTTTTGGACTAAAGCAATCGATTGCGATTATTGTGAATTCATTCAAAAGCTTTCTTGATTATATCATTGTGATACGTCAAGAGCGTTGGCACACCCACCTATTCAAGACCATTGATGCATCACACTCAGTATTATATTTCATTCTGAACACTATAATTTTGGACTTGTGATAAAACTTTTAGGATTATGTGTAATTTAAATCACATTACTGTAAGTTCATCTTTAATGTTTTACCGTCCTAGTTAGAGAAATAAATTATATGTTGATTTTCCTTATCTTGTTTGTTTCTCTTCTTTCTGATACTTATCTTAAGAGAGTCGTAACACAAGTTACATTAGAACATCCACGAAAACAACGAGCTTAGTGGATTTTCGCCATTGTCATCAGACTATATCTCTGGAATTATGATTGATGGTACAATTTACAGACAAAATGACCAACGGAAGTAAGAGTTAAAAATGGAGGATAAAACAATATTATGTTCTAAAGCAATGTTAATAAAAGGATACTAACGTCTCGGATCAGCTTTAAATACATCTAAATATTTCACTTACTTTTTGTTTCCAGTAATTTAAATTCCCCACTCGTTTCAATATATTCATCGGCAAGTGAATGGCTGCGCGTTCAGTGTTCAGCGTACTAACCAAGCTGTGTTTGTAGTGCTCTACTTTCTACATTTAAACCAAAAATGGTTTCCTTTAAATGAAAAATATACAACTCGTTGTATATCAGTGATACTGCATACTATACATATATTCTTTCAGCAACGTGTAAATTCTCTAACCCTCGTTACTGAATGCACATCTGCAATAATGGATGGAACCAAGTCGTGAATAGAAGTATTTATGCATAGCAGACACATTAATATGACAATCTACAATTTAACTCTTTTCTAAATAGTTCATTCCGATGATGTCCTACTATAACGTTAACAGCGAAATAATTTGTCAACTAATCCAGTGTTCCTGGTCTTGATTGTGCCCACTAAACAGTTTATGCGATCCCTGGGCTTGTTCCTGATTGTGCCACCGGGTATATGTACGCGGCCAAATCATCAACAGCAAAAGTAGAGACTTTTTGTTTGCAAAGAAATTCGTGAACTACATTACTGTCTCCTTTTAACCAAGTTAAAATTTCATGAAATGCACAAATAAAAAGAAAAACTTGGAACAGAGAATTGTGTATGTTCAAAACGAACCCAGTACGACGGAATTTACATGAGGAATTGGGTTGTGAATCAGTGAATATTATGTAAAGAAGTTTTGAACAACAGCAAAGGACCATTGCATATTCCTAGGTTGCTTTGTTGTTTTGTCTTCTTTTGCTTGTATTTTAATATTACATGTGCAACATATAATATGTATTAAAGATTAAATGTATTACCATAAGGTTATTTTAGAGGTTGCATTTTGGCCCAACACCAAACCCATCCAAAACTTACAAGATAGGTTTTCCACGTTTTGAGCCACGTAAATTGCCAAGCAGTATAAGGTGAATACTACGGTGAAATAGCAGTGTATCAAATGTGTTCCCTTACGGAAATATTCTTCAATTATAATGTTTTAATCATTATTCTATAGCTCAAAAATGTGTTATAATGCTCTCCTAAAAGTTTGTAATAAGTAGGATTAAATATTCAAACAGATTCATGTGCGTACATTTATTGTGTAATCAAAAAAAAGTATAAAAAAAAAATAAAAA
>JAECUM010036912.1:0-30071 GCA_016617855.1 Megalonaias nervosa
AATGTTCTTTACCATTTTCCATTACTCTCTCTCAGCGAACTACATCTAGATTTTAATTGAGGGTTTCTATCTCCATATGTTAATAGATATTGTGATTTTCACAGAGAAGTGCCTCATCGTCTTGTATATTGTGGCTGGCTGGGGTAAGTTTCATCAAGCACGCTCTCAACGTTCTTTCGGCGATTCCACGACAGTGTCCAACACATGCCGCAGTCTAAACATATCTGTCAGATTGGTTTTATCGCCAGTTAGTATTGAATATAAATTGAACTTCCTCTACCCATGTGCATCTTCCAGTTGCTGGTTGAACAGTTTAAGTTAGGACCTGACTTCTGCCAGAAGTGACTATATCTGGGAGGTGCCGTTTCACTATACTGAGGATACTAAAAGTTGTTATTGTTGTAGGGTTTAACGCCATTTTTCAGCACAAGATAGGCTATACATGGCGGCCAGTATCACTGGTGGAGGAAGAACCCTGCAAAACTCCGGGAAGAACCACCGACCCACGAGAAGCTACTGGCAGGCTTTCTCACGTACCCACGTTAGTTGAGCCTGATACTGAAAGTAAACGTAAGTTTGACTTGGGCACTGTGGCCAATGATAATAAAACAGGAATTTAAAATATCAAAGTGTCATACCTTTTTGCATCTGTCTTGAAATTTTTCTTACATAGTTAATAACATCTTTCTAAAGTCTTTAGGAATTACTAGCCTGCCCTAAATAAATTTTTCAAATTTGAGCAACATGAATACAAATCGGTGAGATGTATCGGTGTGCCAAATAGTTGTTCGACGTAAGAAATTTTTGGTGACTGAAATTTATTAGATTAAGACATATGTATTTAAGTACTTTAAACCGTTATCTCAGAATCTGATCATTGGGCCAAAAATCTGTTTTGATATGTACTGTACCTGCACGTCAGCACAATATTCGATCAAGTACAAAAATGGAGACAAAGTCCCCTCCTGCTGTCTTATTTTCGTTTTCATTGTTTAAACAGTGCTAGATCATATCAACAGTCCTGTGATGTGCACTCTTTTACGCTCATACTTTGCGAAATAAAGTCGGAATGAATAGCAAGTTTGATACGTCAATATTTAATAACTGTGTTTAGTGAGAAATTATAACAGGAACAATAGAAAAAGAAAGACATTTTAAATGTATTTGCATTTAATTCATATCACGGTAAATAATGTGAAAGTTATGTCTACTTCCCTAATTTAGTAATCGTTTATTTTTTTAATATTATTCTTGCTGACAGAAGTTGACAGACGTGCCTATTAATTGTATAACTGATTTGTCACATCTGTACAACAATTAATGTATTTTTTAGTTGTTTATGAAATAAAACTTTGCAGGGTCAACCTAAAAGATTTCAAAGAGGGACGAAAAGAAAATCTCTGTCATGATCTGAAGAAATCATGGATGTAATATGGGTTTATTCGGTTCAAAGCATTGCGTGGTGTTCGGACAGCGTAAATTCTTACAAAGATCTGACAACAGAAAATCCTAACCAAGAGCGCTTACGCCCTCTAAAATGACACATACAAGGTGCGCTGATTTTGTTGACTCCAATTTCTCAGCCACGGAATATCTAATCGATATTTACTGCAAAATTATGATTAAGATAATTGCCTTTTAGTATCAGCACGTTAATAAACTAGGAGGTTGTAATTAACAGCCTCCACTGTATTGCTTTACTCTACAGGCAGGGCAACTGTTGCAAATGTCAGATTGGCAAAGGCTAAGGTTCACAAAAACTGAGGCCAATGGTATCAATACGGATCATGAAAGGTCAGTCGTTTTCTCACAGGATGGCTTTTAGATTTCTACAGAATATTTTCATTGAGCCAGGAAGAATTGCAAGTATCAGTTTTGTTCTAAAATTCATTATTTCCAATTGAAAGTTTTAAAAGAAAGTTTCAAACTTTATTTAGTTTACATCAATTACACAATGTATACCATGAATATTGAATAAAGTAAACTCGACCTAATGAGTGGTGGAGTGGTCTCTCTCTGAAGGTACGGGAAACTAGGGAACCAGGAGGAAATCTCCGTCCTTGAATTGTGACTTTTACTCTTGCACGTGCCAGCTCCATTTAATCAAACTTGAGAGGGCAGAGTTATGCATCTGAGGTACTCAGGTTCCTTGTAGAAGATGTTTAAATGTTGTGCAAATTTGCCACTTCAGATAGTGCAAACAATAACAGGTACCTTAATAGCAGTCAAGAAAAGTAATAATTATCTGGAACTGCCTCGTATTTTAAGAATAACAAAGTTTGAAATTTTTAAAGATGTCTTCTCCTGTTTAATAAAGACGGCTTTTCCTCAGAATGATAACAGAGTAAATTATTTTGTTCACCCAATTTGCACTCCCAGTAGAGAGAGAACAATAAACAAAACCTGAATTACTGGGCAACTTTTCGAAAAGGATTTTTCGAACCATGTGCAATGCAATTAAATAAAACTGGTGTATTTTCTGTACAAACTATAATTTCTATAATATTAGATAAATTACCAAATTATTTTTGCAGAGGTTGCCTACATGAATACGTGATTGGAAAGTATATATATATATATATATATATATATATATAGAGAGTAGTGAGTATATATATATATATATATATATATATATATATATATATATATATATATATATATATATATATATATATATATGGCGCCATTTAATGAACTCTCAGCTACAGTCATGACATATACTGTCTAAACCGATTTTATTCAAAGTTACTGACTAATTTTATGAGCAAATATTTTGTACAAAAATCCTTGCCTCCTTCATTGAAATCAGTCTGCAGGATATGGAAACCTTACTCACAAATCTGAGTGTCAGCATAACTTAAGAGCTAATCTCATGTAGATAACATTTTTATATAGCATATGAAATATATGGTAGGCAATAATGATCTAATCAGATATTTTATTCTTATGAGAGGCGACGTTTGTGACGCAAACTATGTTTTCGTTTTTGTTTCTTTTCAGTCCAGGTCATAAATTTTCATTCTCTCGGATTCTTTGGAAATGAATTCAGCTTACAATCTTCTTGACTGATAATTGTTCGCATCATGAATAAATTCCAGATTGGCAAAGTTTGCGAACGCAATTGATCGTATACGTTAGCAACTATATTTAAATGTGAGCAAATTAGACGTCGTGAAATATTCTTTGTCAATATAATTTACATCTTTTCGTTTCTTTTTGTCTCATCTGAAAGTACTAAACATATAAGATAAGACTGAAAAGTAGTACGTAATTGAAACTTTTGGCAAAAACACTATTTCTGTACAAATGAAGAGATCGATATCTTCTTCTGAGTGGAAAACCGAATCTTGTGTAAATTGATTGACCACTTTTGAATCTGGAAGGAATGCAAAAGTTAATCTGTTCGTGGTATGAAGACTAATGAGGCGGTTAAATATTCAAGAGCTTATTTATGTTTGAATTGCATTCTTTAGATAAGATTTTTAACGGATGAAATGTGAAAAAGTTAAACAATTTTTATGACATTTCTTTTTGGTAACCAGCCAGTGCCAAAAGTTCAAATTTCATAAAATAATGAAAAACTGGGCTGTTGATTGCTTCCCCCAAAGATAGAGCATAATTATCATAAACTAATTATGACTTACATTTAAATTATGCCACATGGTGATCTTTATCACATTTTGTCGAGTGTTATGTGGGAGAGTAATGATGTAATTGCGATGAAGTTCCATTGGTACTCGGATCACTAGGTGTAACTTAAACCCTTAATATTTTTATTCCATCAAAAAATGAATTGTTACTAAAGAAATTCGATTTCATATTATTTTGTGTAATTTTTTACAGTCATTAATAAGTGAATATATATGCTTGTACTTTATTTCCTAAAGCTTTATTCCTTAATCATTAAGATATATGATAGGAAGCACAAACAAAACACCAGATGTGCGTGACCCAAGCTTGAGTTGACAGTTTTGAATCTTTAATCAGGAGTTTCAATTATATTTGATATTCAAACAATAATTGCAATCGCTGATATATTCAACATTGGCACGATATTCAATTTTATTATCAGATACCACTAACATTTTGGCAATTATAAATCATGTATGGGTCAAAGGACGTGTCAGCTCATCCGATTAACTCATGTGATGGGGGAGAACATCTATATTTTAACGTCGAAGATATCATTCCCTGATGGAAATTAATAAAATATAAAAAAGCTTGTGAAGAATTATGTCAACATTTATAACAAGCTCGACGTCTGTGAGACAATGCAGGCTCAAAAGTAACCATACTTTAAGAGCTGAGACACCGGCAATTATTAGTCCCACAGTCCATATTCATTTCTCACCATAACTTAAGTTCTGTACACTGGTAGTAACGTCAAAGCCAAAATTCCTTTTCTACCAACCTCTCAAACAAGCTGGGAATTAATTAAACAAAACAAAAAACCCACAAACAAGTCGGGATCTTTGAAGCAAACTCATAAACAAGCCGAGATCTTCATAAAAACTTCACAAACAATCCAGAATATTACTATCAACTTCAAAAAGAAGCCATGATTTTAATAATAATCTGGCAATGAAACCGGGATTTTCTCAACAGCCTGACAATGACACCAAGATTTTCATAACAATCTGACAATGAACCTGGATTTTCAAAACAACCTGACAATGAAACTGGGATCTTCATAACAACCTGACAAACATACCTGAATCTGCATAACAACAATAGCGATCTCACAAACAAGCCTGAATATTCATATTGTCCTATTGAGCAGTTAACATAAATCGATGGGGATGGGGAGACAACAACAATCATCCCAATACAACTCGAGTCTGTATGACCTATTCCGTTAATCTCTGTTTGGGAACGATGTGAAATGGATTTTCTCTGGCCAATCAATCTAAGAGTAATGGTCAATACGTCGATGACAGCCAGTCTAGTCCTGACTGTAATTCTGTGGTTGTTGTTGCATGTGCTTATCGAGAGCTTTGGCCTAATCTCTTGTCAAATCAACATTTCGTTGTGGTAGAAATCATGTAGTGAAAATAGATTACTCTTCATGACAAAAGCCGCATTGGGATGATTTAACTTCTGCACCGATCAAGATCAAATAGAGATTGATAGTACCAGTAATACGACATAGAGATTTCCAATTCACAGGGTTCCACAGTTTTCTTGTTTAATGATTATACATATTTATGAAAAGAATTGTATATATGTAATAAGATACGATAGGTTGTGGAAGATTGGTTGGCATATGATATTCGTCATTGTATGTTTTACAACATAGCTGAGTGAGTGGTCTGGCTGGCCTTTCCTGGGTTGGGGAAGTCAGGAGCCCACTTGACCACTAGTCCGACACTACTTGCCTCAGGCGTATTGCTAGTATTGGGCAGCTAATTTAGTTCACGATAATTGTTCATAGATCTATTATTCTATTGGTCAAACTAATAATCAACTGGAATGAAATGCCAGAGAACAGCGTGCAAAATATTTTGCACATTTGTCACGTGAATTTAGGCATATATTATTTTCCCAAATAAACACAAGCAAGACAGCACCATTTTAAGAGACTGTGTGCATTCCATACTGAATGGTAAGTTCGGCATTGCCTTGTAACTTAATCAATTAATCAAAGGAGTTTGACAACCGTCCAGTCGGATCCAACCCAGACAACATAGACCTTGATCTGACATTGCATAATGCGCTGGCAGATCATGTTCCACGTTGGTTGTTTTACTGAACAAACATGGCAAATTGCATAGACCGAGATCTACAAGCACATTATGCGACGTAAGAACTGGGTCTTTCCATGTTGCAATTGGATTTAACTTATATGTGAGTATATACAGTACGTATAGTGATAAAGGTGTCATCGTTTGCGCACTATGTATCAGTCTGAAATACATATTTTGCCGGTGTTCTTTCTGTGGCTCACGTGAACACCTCCTGGGCGTTAACGCACAATATATTAAGCACAAAAAGTATATTGAAACTACAGTGATTCGTTTTGCATTGGTTGGGTGTTTTTTGGCACAGCAACGCAAGTAGGCTATTTAGTGCAGAGGCAATGTGAATAATGTGCCTTGCCCAATGACACACCACGTTAGCGAACCAAGGTTGTTCCTATGGTGTAAGTTCAACACGCACCATTTCTGTAGCGAGTCAGGAACCCTAACCATTGCACTATCACTATACTTGAGTGAATCACGAAATTGACATATAGAAGATATTTTCTTTTCCTACGTTAACACCGGATATATTTCATCGTGTGCTATTCCAGGATGAAAAAAATGTTCGGTGTTAACGCAGGAAAAGAAAGTTTTCTTTTTATTATATACCAGACTTGTACCAGAATCAAAGCTAACAAGATTAAACTCACTCTTCGGCACAACACGCTCTCCCCCACCCCCTTTTTGTACATTCGCCTCTTTTTTATTAGGTGATCATATAAAGCATACATGACTTAAGAAAGCGGTTGGATTGGGTTGACCTAATATGTTGTAGTAAATTACATTTTTGTCATTCAGTAAACTATTTGACCCATTCTGTAAACAATGCAAGACTGATTCAGCGTTGTTGTCAAGGAAGTACGGGGAAATAACTGAGAGACAAGAACGGCATCTGCTCAGATTTCTGTATCAACGATTAATGTCTATGTCTGTAATGTAAGGCAGTTTCTATTTATTTGTTCTTGCTCACAAAGTGCTCATTTTTGTTGTTGCAGGTAAAGCTTTTGTAGGCACAAACAATTTAAGGTCGCATGACATAATGGGAAATCTTATATTTTCACATGTGAAAATATTGGCATGCAAATTATTTCGCCAATAAGTCTCTGTATATATATATATATATAGTGATATAGTGTAGTAGAGTATATATATATATATATATATATATATATATATATATATATATATATATATATATATATATATTCTTAAGCTACGATTAACTTGGAAATCACGAAGCCAGCTGAATCAGTGTATAGCTCTTCAGTTGTTTTGGTGCAGAAAAGGGACGGCACTCACCAATTTTGTGTCAATGACAGGAAATTAAATATGATAACCTAATTTCATGTGAAATGTTACCGGATCCCGAGTCCATATTTGCCGGAGTGACCAATGCGAAATATTTTTTGAAAACTGACATGTCAAACGGAGTTGGCAAATTCCAGTCCGAAGTGAAGACAAAGCAAGACTTGCCTTTGCAACTCCAGATGGAACGTACTAATAGATAGTCATGCCATTCGGGGTCGAGAATGCGCCAAGTCTGCGCCGTATGATGAGACAATTACTCGAACTGTTAAGGCGTACGGAAGTTTTGAACTTCATGTACAATTTAATATGAGCGACAGCTACTTGGGACGACCATATCATTTTGCTGAGAAAAATTTTAGAGCGATTTAGACAGGACTTACCGCACGACCATCTAAGTGCCATATAGGGTTTGGGAAACTAACCTATCTAGGTCATACCCTCAGCGAAGACACGTTAACCCCAGATAGCTCTAAGGTTGACCAACTTCGGCACGCGTACGATCGACCGCTAGGAAAGAAGTTCGATTTTTCTTGGGACTGGCAGGGTATTATTTTCGGTATGTTGCTAACTTCAGTGCTATTGCTATTGCTAGTCTATTGACAGACTTGACTAGGAAGAAGGCTTCGACGAAAGTTATGAGGATAGATGCCTGTGAACGTGCATTTCAGACGATAAAGGATAGGCTGAAATCAGACGCAGTGATGAAATTACCAGACGTGACAAAGGAATTTTTTCTTACATAGTGACGCTTCCGACAGAGACTTAGGAACAGTGTTATTGCAAGAGTATGATGGAAACTTATATCCGGTTGCATATGGTAGTAAGGAATTATCGTTTGCAGAATGCAATTATTCGGACTCTGAGAAAGAATGCTTGGTAATTATTTTTGGAATATCTAAATTCCAACGCTACTTGTATGGACGAAAGTTTATTTTGGAAACTGATTACCAACCACTTGCCTATTAGCCCAAAGTAAGTTCACAAATGGACGGTTAATGAGATGGTCATTATTTATTCAGCAGTACCAGGTCCAGGTAAGGTATATTAGGGGTAGCGAGAATGTAGGGTTGGATTGTTTAAGCAGATATAGGGAGTCTGAGGTGAAGGGTTCACCTGAGGACGTTGAGGTGGTAACTCAGATTACATCTCCAAAATCCCGGATTTTACTCTTCAAGCGGTGGTCTATGCAATGGTGCACAATTTTGTAGATAATTTGGCAGTACATTTTGTTGTGGTCAGCGTGACATAACCACTAAGACTGACGTATTGGAAAAGTTCGCAAGAACTTTGCAGCTCGTGATGGTTAACCTTTCTCGTTGTGAGGGGTTGGGTATAAGTGAATTTTAGTTAAGGTCCTTTTGATAACGGAGAGACAGATATGTTAATCGAAAGGCCATGTCGCGGGAAATAACAAAGCTAAGACACACCAGACCCAAAATTTGGGCCATTTGAAACAGGTGTAATAAAATGATATTTTCCAGAATAGTTATTAATAAGGGCAGACTAGAGAATAAAGAAGCGAAGTCTATAACCAAGACGGTTGAAGACTCGAAGAGGCTAGAGGAATTGAGAGAGAAGGAAAAGAAATACGGCAACGCAGAAATATCACAACAGTGATTTGGAAAAGACCGGAAGCAACCAAGAGATACTGACATGCCGGAAATTTCAGTAAGATCAGTCAATCGATTATATGATGAAATTTGTTTTATCGGTGTAACAGAACGTCTAATTGAATTTCGCATAATTTTGTAACTCAATTTCAAAAAGAAAGTAAATCGTTCAAATGTCATGTTCAATTTCATTTTGTTTATGTAATTGATGAAATTGTTGTATTTTACATACGGGACCTTGTATTGTTCTATTATATACCTCTGCTCAGATGTTTGTTATTCCATCCATTAATTTAATATTTTATTTATACTTGCTCGATCCGAGCAATAACACCGTAGTCGAGCATCACCTAGATAACAATAACCAAAGCTCCATAACAGGTGGGGGAGGGATCATATTATATCACCCACTATATACATAACAGGGAAATATAAGCGAAATTTACCCTGTAGACCTGTCTAAGATCAACGTTAAACATTTCCCTGCATCTAGTATTCCACATACTTTGCTTGGGTGATATACGTTACATCAACACGAGGAAGTTATTTAGTTCCGAAGCAGTTGGCGTTAATTAACCCATGTAGCCATCCCGGGTTAATCTGTTGGAAAGGTTTTGAACGTGAATCTTTTCTGTCGCGAGACAAGTATGCCAACCCTTGAGCCACAGCGGCCACTTTGTACTCCGAACACAAAGAAGGATTGTTTGTTTCTTTGATCGTTTTTGGGTGAATTTACATTGTAGGGATGCCCCATGGCTTAGAAGTATCGAGTTTACACAAAAGCTAACCCTAACCTATGCCTGTAGTTGTACAGTAAAGGCATATTAATAACATCTTCAAACCTAGTTATTATTTGGTGCATTATAACATTTCTGGATTTGATTTGTCACTCAGTGAAGACTGTTTGACTTAATTTAATGCCAACCCACGCAAATATGCATCAGCAATAGCATTCCGTACGCGCCATGTTGTGAGTAAGTACATCATGGGCGTATACGTAAGGGCGCCATTCACAAAAGATTCTGTACACAAGAGAGTAAAACTGAATAGCAAGAATGTTCTCTTTTTTTTTAGATTCATATTATTCTTTCAGCCTTTGACAGATGTCAAGTGGCAGATATTTGATTCTTTAGTGAAGAAGAGATTAATCATTTTCCATCGCTTTATTTCAGTCATTCCCTGGCTCTTCATAATTCCTTGGGTCCTCGCCAGATATTTTCTAGACAACAGTCTGTAAGTTCTAGTAACGTTTAGTGACTATAGATGTATGTTCGATGTGATAGTTGTAATGAGAATTCAGGATACCAGACTCAGTATCGATTCATAAACCATTTCTTTGTTATTTGGAAATACTTCATTTGACGAATAGTACAAAAAGTGTCGTGCTTTTCGGCTTTTTAGATAGATGACACGTTTGATATGTAAAGGTTACTTGCATTTGCAAAAATCTCATATATATATATATATATATATATATATATATATATATATATATATATATATATATATATATATATATATATATATATATATATATATATATATAATTCTTTCATATTCGATGTATGGTGTTTTAATACAATATATGCAAATAGCCTTGATATATAGAGAAAATGGACGTTGTATTGAGTAGATATAAGGAAATATTTAACGAGTGACATGAATACATTGTATTATGACGAGTGGCGAAACCAGGAGGAACAACACAACATGTTTCCACTTCACGAATGAAATATTTCCTTCTATCTACTACAAAAATGTAGATTTTCGTTATTTTTGTATTTGCAAGGATTTGTTTCTCCATTCTGGCATTCTGTGTCAATGCGATTAACTGCTGCATTATTACATCGATAAAAAGAAGTTCCGAAATTTTATAAACGTAGATTGTATGCCCAATGCTTCAAACTGTGAATTTAATCAAATTAATTAATGCTTTTATGCGGAAATGAAGCGATTTTTATTTTCTTGCGCGGATTGACACATTCAACATTGTTGCTGTGTGGTTCGATAGCAACATAACAGAACCCTCCAACCAACTTCAGAGTGTAACATCATTAAACAACAGGCCTGCTATTGTTAGTTTTGTGTGTTGGCAGGCAAGAGACGCTGGTCCCAAATTTGGTTCATTACTTAATTGCGGTATGTGTCTATGTGTGTGTGTGTGTGTGTGTGTGTGTGTGTGTGTGTGTGTGTGTGTGTGATTTAGATTTTTAAAGTAGCTTTTACAATTTTTCAGTCATATTGCTACGATGTCTGCAGTGTGGCAGTTTATAGTGATGTCTACCACTGGGGCATCATGATGCAGACATGTAGAATCATGTCCCACCAGGTACATTATCCTGACACCAGGCTGACCAGTCCTAGCATTAACCTCTTAAATCTGAGCGCCAAGCGAGGCAGCGGTTACTACCATTTTGGCTTGACTTGGCCGGGTTTCGAACCCGCGACCTACCGCATCCGAGGCGGACACTCTAACCACTTAGGCAACCGGAGCGGTCAAATTGCGGTTTAAAATCGACGCTAATCAAAGCCTGATTTCTACCTCTATTTAAGAAATGATTATGATTTTGATGACAGTAAAAATCGCCACTTAAACAATTTTATTAATGTATGTAATCAAGAACTCTGCTTAAAGTGTATCCTTTGTCGTTGGGTATAACAGGTATACAATACTGTATGGGTGACAGAAAATCAGCGGGTCATGTAAGTTTAGTCACTAACAATTTGCATGATTCATGTGAAAAACTAATAATACTTGAACCTGCTTTTGTTGTTTGGTGTTCATTTGTATGCACTATTGACGGCGCATTTTCATTGATTGCATAATTGTATACTACAGAGTCAGAATTCTTTACACATTTAAGATCTATTCATCCTGACGGAGAGAGAGGTAGGGAGATCGGGGGAGAGGAAGAAGGGTGAAAAAGAAAAAAATACTAAAATAGTCCCAAATATGAAAATATAAATCTGAAGAACATACATAGGGGCAGATATAGTTCTTAAATGGGAAAAGAAAGTAGTTCCAAAAGTGATATCACCACTATGGCAATAAAACTGGTATCGCCACTGTGGCGATATCATTTTTCTCCCAGTAATAAATTTTAATATTTCATTATGAAATATCTCATAAAAATGAAATATGAAAATTAATATAGATATCAAAGATATGCATTACTTTTATGTGTGAACTGTTCTTCTTTGAAACGCAAGCGCGTCGGAAGAATCATTTTCTGGTATGCATGTATTTGTATTTACATTCTTTACTCTTTTTTGGTTTTATAAACAGGTGTTGGAATATACATCCACGAGAAGAGTTATACTGGATAATAAGAGGTCCAATAACGGCAGCTTGTAGTGGGTGACATTTTTTTTTATGGGTCAGACTCTTTGAATATGGTGCCGTCTTGAATGTTTTTGATAATATCCCGTGTGTTATCACTACATATAAGTTTTTAGTTAATTTCTAAAATGATAATTCTTTTTGTTACCATTACACCATATTCAAATAGTTTCATTATCCATGTATGATATATAGCTCTCTCTCTCTCTCTCTCTCTCTCTCTCTCTCTCTCTCTCTCTCTCTCTCGTTGAATAAACTGGATGTGGTGCATATAAAACGACACAACACACATATAAAACGACACAACACACAGAGGCCTGGGAGGGTATCCATGTTGCGACGCTTGATCACGAATCGGACGTTCTACCAACTGAGGCACCTCGGCAGAGAGAGAGAGAGAGAGAGAGAGAGAGAGAGAGAGAGAGAGAGAGAGAGAGAGAGAGAGAGAGAGACACTACTTTTAGAAAAACAGTTGCCTATAAAATTAAGCTTTATTCTGTACATTTTTTACTTAATTACTATTGTTCGTTCTTTTTTTACTTGTTTGTCTGTTTTATCGATTGATTGCTTTTGTAATTTCCAGTTCGTTTTAATCAGTTATTCTTTAGATCCTTATTATAAACAAAATGGTATTTATCAAGGATAATGTAAAAATCATTATGTCATTTGAGAACAGACTGTTCTTAACTGTTGTATTTCTTGCATGGCAGAAATGAAATATCACTGATTTATTTATTTAACGCAAATACCACCTTTAACAGCTGTATAACCTTCTTCCCACTTTTTTCAAACGGTTAGCTAAGTCCGTTTTAATCCTTATTCCTCCTTTCGGGGCTTACTACATTCTATTTATATGCGTCACGTGCCCAAAACCTCGGCTTAACGACACGGCAGAAATCGTCCTTCTGTACGCTGAAATGTTCTTCAGTTCCTTCGGGGTAGGTAGTCTTCAGTGTCTTTACTTGAACAGGAGTAGAAATGCGCGGTCCCTAATATAATAGCGGTATAACGTGGAACGTATTGCATTATGTTCTGAAATACCACTGTTTATCTAAGTACAAATTTGTTCCTGGTACCAGCTCTAAACCGGAATATTCCGAGTATTTGTTGAGAAGATTGGAGTAAACAGAGTATATGCTGAGAAGACCGGAGTATTCATAGGATAGTTGAGATGAGTGGAGTATTCAGAGTATTTTTTTAAGGAGACCGGGGTATTACATTTGTAGAAGACCGGAGTTATCAGATTATTTGCTGAGGAGACAGGAGTATTTAGAGTATATGTTGAGACGACTGGAATATTCAGCGTATTTTTGGAAGAGACCGGAGTATTCGGGGTATTTTAGAAGACTGCAGTTTCAGAGTATTTGCTGAAATGATCGGGATATCTAGAGTAATATTTGAGAAAACTGGAGTATTCAGAGTATTTGCTGAGAAGACAAGATTTAGACTCGTCTTTTAGTTTGAGAACCCTGAAGAATAAGTGACGGGTCTTTAGCAGATGGATATAAAATACAATTTGGATACTAAATTTTTATACTCTTGTAAATTTTCAATCCATTTGCGCTTAAATCTCCATATTCATAATAAGATTTAACAGAAGAAGAGCACCTGTCTATAGAGCTTTATTTGTGTTTAAATAGCAGATCTTTGACCATTATATCGATAAAATACATTATCTTGCTGAAGAAAAGATTATAGGAATTATTGATTATCAGATATATTCCTTTATGATTTAATAATAGCTTTTTTTCATGGGTAACGAATATTCGCTAAATTAAATCCACCACTAAAAAGCAGTATTGTTCATTGGATGATAAGGCAAAGAGTTATTTCCATACAAATTTATCCCCACGATGACATCTGTTTAACTCAGAACCACGATCTTTATACCCCACGAATATTTCATTTACAACATATGAAGGACTTTCTGAGATTATATACATCTAATTATAAACACCAGTCATCTGGTTAAGCGCCTTCATTAAAATTTCTGAGGACGCCTTCATTAAAGTTTGTAAGGACGCCTTCATTAAAGTTTGTAAGGACGCCTTCATTAAAATTTGTAAGGACGCCTTCATTAACATTTCTATGGACGCCTTCATTAAAGTTTGTAAGGACGCCTTCATTAAAATGTGTAAGGACGCCTTCATTAAAATTTGTAAGGACGCCTTCATTAAAGTTTGTAAGGACGCCTTCATTAAAATTTCTATGGACGCCTTCATTAAAATTTGTAAGGACGCCTAGGTTTTCATGATACCTAAGAGTAGACAGGTATTTTAAGATAAGTAATCGAATGAAATGCATACACTCTTGATGGGTGTAATTTCACCCAGTTCGTTCCCTATGCTTCACTTCTGCATCACAGTTATATCTGATTTCTAATGTAGGAAATGAACACTAAAGCAAACACAACTACTTCTATAAAGGTAAAACATAAGTAGCATAAGTGGGCAATTTTAGATCACTTATGTTGTTTTATACTTTTTGCATCTCATTTGGGATACGAAGATATTGAAAAATAAATTATAAATTACTAGATGAGCATTGCGGAGGAGCATCATCGCTGGAGTTTGGCAGAAGGTAGAGCGTAGTGTACAGAAGGGTGACTTAGTGTTTCTTGTCAAAATCATTAAAATTACAAGAACAGTCGGAATATGAAGATAGTTAGTGAACAATAAAATGAAACTATACATATCATAAATAATGGCATAAAGCTTCACTGTAATGGAATCAACAGTTTTTACAGAGATGATAGAAATATCTCATAAAATAATACGACAACAATAATGTCGGTATAAAGAGGTAATGTGTATTTGTTTACAAGCTTGGATAAAATAAATGTTTTGTCTAAGATTGTTGTGCTACACAATAAAATATAAATTAATACAAATACTAGTTTGTTGATTTCAAATATCAATAATGGTGTCCTACGATGGTTTAGTAGAGATCAGTTTTGCAAATTAATAGGAATATATGTACCATAAACCGTTTGGTTGGACTTACTTTGTTCTGCGAGATTGCTTTTGATTATCTTATGACGGAAAAGATAAATTAAATAAAATCATAAGCTTGTATGTGATTTGTATTTTACGTGTGCAAGTACAAATAGAATATCTCTTTTACTGTCTGTTTTGAAAATATAAAACATTAAAAAGTCACTGAAATTAGCAAGGTTATGATACAGATAAAAACCATAATGGAACCTTTTCAACAACACAATGCAGAATTCATTAGTAATATTAGATTTTGCTCTCGGTGTGGACAGCATACGTCTATTCCCGATTGTGATGGTCATGCAGATGTGTAGAATCAGGACATTCAGTGACTCATTTCAGCTGGAAGTAAACACTACAGTTAATACTGTCTCACAAAAAACACATTTTCACGGCTGATGAACAACCTATGATAGCAGGAGAAGAGTCCCTAAGTTCAAACGGGAAGACACAGTTTGCAAAAATTATGCAACTTTAAAAACTCTCCGTTTATTTTTCCCAGAATGTTGTTAGTATTTTGATACTGTGAGAAAAGAAAACTGGCGAACTTTGTCCAGGAAACTTGTTCAATTCAGCAATAAAATTTTTTATAGCGACCGTAGAAGGTCTGGATATATGATTCATTCCTGTGCCTACAACTGAGGCAACGCTTTTCAGAAGCCGCAACGAATTTCTTTAAAAAGCAATAACTGCACATATACATACGTAACGTAACCTCAAACAATTCACGATAACCATTGTATCTGACTTGATTTGAAAACACACAGATGCTAACGATCAGCAAGATATTTACTATCAAATTAAGAGCATAGAAAATGTCGATTCCCACAGAACATATGTTCGTTACATTTTCATCAGCAAAAGTCAGGATTTACGCATCAGGACTAGCTTAGCAGTCTTATGATCACGTGTAAAAGAAAGCTTTTACTTACGTATAGATATGTTTTAAAAAATAACAGCCCGGTAGCACGATGTTTTGCGGAGAAAAAAAAGACATTTCCTGCAATAAATCTGATAAAGATTGAATGCAATAACTCTTTCGATTTACGTTTGTTATCATTTGTCCAATTTTCGGTTATTGAAAGATGAGATTGCGATCCTATTAAATTTTGGGATAAATTCGACAGGTAGTTAGTGTTGTTGATTAAGGAGACAATACTTTGTTTATGATTGATGTTACGTGTCTAGGTTCGTACAAAATGTAACAAGAAAAGAGTGAAGACAACATACTTTGTAAAATTTAACAAAATAATTTATTTCCCTAAAAAAACAAGGTAAAATTAAGAAAAAGGACTTAAAGTTTATGAATCAAATCCAAAATTAATCCAAGAATTAAAAAAATATAAGTTCTATAAATAAAAAGTCCAAAGTGAATCACAGTTCTAATCCCGATGAAATTCAAGATGGAAGGCGATGACGTCTTCGATAACCTTCAAAGTGTTGCCGTGTCAAGAGTTCCTTGTTGAAAAATCACAAAGAATAATATTCCAGTTTGGAATTCCGAATAATTTTAATAAATGTCCTTCTCCAAGAATTTTGTAAGGAGCACTTGTATATTTCTCCAGGGAAATGAATCACTAATTCTATAAAATACAAAAATTCAACTCAAACTGGTCACAGCAAAACACCTTTGAGCTTCAAAGGTTTAAAGCACAACTGAATTGATTCTTATGATAGCATAAGTTATAAGCCCAACTAAAACGCAAAACAGATTCCCGAATGGGGGTCACAATTTCTTCCCACTGTGAAAACTAGAAGGTTGTAACAATAAACAAATGTTATTTGTCACGTACTCCAGGTATAGCCTTGATTTCACTAAATGAATCTTACTCTTAGAATGAATAAATTTTTATTAGAAAAGTTGTTCACTAAATGCCTTACTGATATCTGAATCAAGGTCAGCAATTAGATACAATGTTTCAACTACTGGTTGTTTATCAGGTCAAACAGAACTGAATTGAATTTCTAACAAAAAATCAAATCCAGTAGACAAAATTATCATTACAATAACATGTAATGGAATATTATGAAAATAAAAATTTTTAAAGCTAACAAACAAACAATTAAGTTACATATACATAACATTGATGACTGCGGCAATCTTGACTATGTAAAAAATGCGGGTGCTAACCTAAAAAAAATATATTTTGGGTGGCAGTCATTTGAGGGCTGATTGTACAAACGCACGACACTATAAACCACGATTTCTGAGATATTACACATTTGTGTTGTTGTGTGATTTGTAGCAAGGATAAAAGAAGCAATGGAAGCCATGTTTGAAGAAACCAATGATATATTCGCATCGAAATGAACGCAGAAATTGTACGTATTTTCAAACAGATCGAAAGGAACAAGCTATGAATGAAATTTGAGTATTCGGTGCCTATCGAATACTTATGTGTCGATAATATAATTTGCTTACATTCCAAGCCAAACAACTCTTGTCTTCATACGTAAATAGTGCTGCTATCTTCATTTTTATATTATCATCGTATGATTGCCATATCTGATTAAATTCATTTACTTGTTATTACCTTGTCATTAAATAAGAAATATTTGTATCTTCTGAATATTTACCTTGTCATAAAATATATCTGTGCATTTAGAATTTTAAATTCTGTTTGATGACACATTAATTTATTCCTTTATTAGTTCCTTTTCGTCGCTTTCCGTCATGAGTGAAAAATGTTTTGACCTTAACCCAAATAACATTCTCATTAGAACATTGTAAAACTCAGCTTTGCAAATCCCAGAACTTTCTTATCGATTTGTGGTAAGCTAATTATGGGATCCACCGCATTACTGCAAGCCTCATATATGTTATCCACTAGTAGTGTAGTGGGATAGTTTGGGGCATATGATGCCAAAGAAGGAAAAACAGCTTCGGGCACAGATTTATAGGGACAAAAAAAAAAAAAAAAAAAAAAAAAAAACAGCCTGGGACTGTTTGGGGCATATGGGAATTTTGTATAGCGACAAGAGGAATGGAACAGGTAGGGTGACGTCACGGTACTGGACACTTGCAACAATGTAGCAAGTACTGTGACGTCATGCCACCTGTTTCATTTCTATACAAAGTGTTATGCATTCGCGTCCGTGTCAGTGGATAGTATAGTATGTTTTATATATTCGTTTTTTCCATAGATTGATCAACATCATTCTATCATACACAAATTATACAATGGACTAAAAAAAAAAACAATTTAGGTAAGAGAATAATGTTTTAGGGAATTAAATATAAATTATAAAATCGAATAAAAAAATTTTCTAGGCAAGAAAGAATAAATCTTTTTGAGGCAGTGGAGTGGCCCTGAAAAGGGCTTTTGGGTTTTATGTTAACACCATTTCGTTAACATAGAGGGCATCGCATAGGTCATCTTCTCTTCCTCAAACTTCGTCTAACCTCTGGTTCATAAATCAGAACTCGCTTCAGACAACCTTGTCTTTCCACATAGGTCCTTCTTTTCCAAACGCTTGTCTCGGTGATCCTAACGATTCTCCATGATGATCTCACATACATGGGTAAGTCCGTACGGAAAAGCAACGACGATATGAAAGTAGACGATTCTACGTTGGTCCACATCTTGTGACGAGGAACAGGTGAAGGGAATGAAGTGAACCGCGTTTATTTATAGTGGAAGACCGGATCGAAACGGATTGAAATTGTTCACCAATCCCAACACGCGTTACAAAATTCAGTCACTTCGCGGAGTCTGTCTTCCAATCCGAAGAGAGCTACCTGTGACGTCACATTTCCTATATAAGTGCGCTAGCGTCTGTGCGCAGTGAATCGATGTGACATTGTTTTGTGAAACATGACTGAAACTAAGAAGACAATGAATTGGGGTGCACCGCCTGTGGAGACGAGAAGCGATGGCATAGCAGTGGCTACCAAAGTTAACACAGCGCTACTTCCAGAAGAGACCGATTTCAATTGGGATTTAGTAGATTTTCTCTCTTCGCAAGAATTTGTTCCATTACCAGTACCTTCGCCACCTTCTCCTTCTTTACCACAGGTCGGGGATTTTAAACAAAGACAGAAAGAAGAATTGGAGAAATTTTTACAGCAGCAGAAAGAGGCAAAACAAGCATTTCTCCTTGAACAGCAACAGCGAGAAGAAGAAGAGGCAAGAAGGAAACGACAGGAAGAAGCAGCAGAGAAGAAACAAGGTCTGGGAGAGAAGGAGAACAGTGAACTTCAAACGGTAAGGGTACTCTTGGACATTTTGGCCAAGTTAAGAAGTCTGAAACAAATGTATCAGACTTCTTTATTATGACCCAAGAGAAAAAGACCTTCCCGAGCCAAACAGTCCAACCCTGCTGCTACACCGGAGATACCACCCCTAGTGATTTCTACCAAATCATTGATAGGAGCAAGTCCAGAAGCAGGCCTTGGCCGTGGCAAAGGCTTAAGGCAGTTAAAGTTGATTGCTTCTCGTTCCTAAGTTTGTTCTAAGAAAAACAAACACCCAACGGTCCTTTTCAGGTCCACTCACTTCTTTCGAAAAGAGATAATATTCATTTTTCCAAAATCAATTAAAACTCAAAAATCCCTTGTTAACCCTATGATATACGTGTTGTGAGTGCGTGAGTGTAGGTCCTTATTATTCTAAACAATCAAAACCAAGAGACACTTAAGTTATTTCAGTCTGGTCTATTCTGGTACAAATATTTACAATTCAATATCACAACACAACATAACACTTTTAAAAAGTTCATAGACTTCTTCTGTATCTTTTTATCTTCTTTCACTCTCTCTGTTTTCTGATTTTCTTCACTTTCAGTTTTTTCCTCCTCTTCTTTCTCACTTTTTTCTCGTCTTCTTTTCTTTTCTGTCTTCTCTTTCTGAACGTGTCGGGGTTCTTCCTTTGCCGAGGGCACCTCTTTCTCTTCCTCCTCCTCCTCCTCCTCCTGTTGTTTCTTAGGGTAGTCTGAAGACAAATGTCCTTTCTCTTGACAATGATAACAGGTGTCTTGACCTTTGTCTCTTCTCACACTGGTCTTGGCTTTTGACGATCTGGACATTCTGTAGTCCAATGCCCTTTCTTCTGACAGATATAGCAAGTATCTTGACTTTTATCTCGAAAGGAGGGAGAGTAGTCCGTCGGTTTGTCTGATGAAAACCTTATGACACCTCGCAAAGCTCTAATCAGAACTTCGATTTGTGTGGGTTCTTCCATCGTGCTGGTCAGCTTGAGAGCGAAATGAATACTGAGAGGGAAGGCAGCAAACCTTTATATATACACTGAGCCTGACATGGATATATAGGGGTCCATGGCGTTTCAAATGTAGTCATTTGACTTTTTGCAGTCAAGATGAAACGATCGCATCATTTCGCAAAGAAAGGAGAAGAAAGTAAGAGGCAGAAACGTGATTTATCGCCTCGCACAGTAGCTGAAGTGTTGGCTCAAATTCATGCCAGCGATTTTGAAGATGGGATGAGTGAACCAGAATCCAGACCCAGAGAGACTACACCAAGTCAAAGTCCATCACCAGTAAACCCTGAAAATTACTACCACATTCGAGAGATGGACAAACGCTCCTCTAGAAAATTTAGAACCACAGCTTACACGTACACGGTAAAGTTTGAAGATTTCAAGTCCGACGTACCGTTGGAAAAAGCAGAGGGGTTCATCACCAATGTATGGGGTTCTTTGTTAGCCACACTGAAACAGAAATGTGAAGCCAAAGAAGACCATCGCTTGAGACTTTCCATTCATCACGACAGTTTGAAGTCACCCGTTTGGATCGAGTTTATCAGTCCGGCAGAATTGACACCTTCCAAAGTCATGGACAAGATTCAACACGTGCAACAATTGAATGACAAGTTTCAGATCACCAACGGAAAAGTTACACTATTCATGACTCACGTGTCTCTTCCCCAAGGGACAGGACATGGCAAAAAGGTGATGTTGGTAGAAACTCTTCGCAGCACCAAAAAGAGCCTCGTTCAAATTGGCAACACTCAAGACAAGATATGTTTAGCCAGGGCCATCGTGGTGGGACGAACGTATGCCGACAAGAACGACACGACAGAATGGAAAAGAGCCTGGCAAACTATTCGAAAATCTAGTCGAGTCAAACAACAAAGAGAAGCAGAACTCCTGTTACAGCAAGCGGGGATATCCATAGACACACCCTGTAGCATTCCTGAAATGCAAAAGTTGCAAGACGTCTTGGCTCCACGTTACACCTTGAAAGTACACCCTCAAGAAGTGCGCGGACCTCTGTTGTTTCGAGCAAAAATTTCAAAGATGGAACATACGTTCACGTCTATCATCACGATGAACATTTCGATGCCATTACCAGTATCACTGCATTCCTGGGATACGGTTATTAATGTGAGAAATGTGACTATGGCTATAACAATCGAGAGCAACACAAGCATTGTGGATCGAAATGTGAGGGATGTTTAGCCTCTAAGCCCTGTCTGGACCAAAGACAAGAACGAGTGCATTGCCCAGCTTGTCAGCGCACGTTTGTCAGCCCTTTCTGTTACCAACAACATTTAAAGACGCAAGGTTCACAGCAGAAAAGTGCTTGTCAGCTCCTGAGATTGTGCCCTACTTGTGGACAAGGCATACGTACCAATAATGCCAAGGCGCACGTACGTTCAGGAAAGAAGCGATGTCACATTTGTCGCCAAATCGTGGACTTGCAACATCAATGCTACATTCAAAAATACCAATCCAAACATGAAGAAGATAATGACCAGAAGAAGGGCCATTTCATCTTTTTCGATTTCGAATGCATGCAAGAGGCTGGCATTCACATTCCTAATTTCTGAGTGGCTCATCGAGCGTGTGAGAAGTGCATCCAAGAGCCTATCTTTACTCATTGCCCTCACTGCAGCAAGATTCCTGGAGGACGTGGAAAAATATTTCGGGGACCAAGCACGCTAGCCGATATCGCCCAATGGATTTTAAACCCTATTGATGAGATGTGGAGACAAGAAGACATCGAACGTTACGGAGATTGTCATCGCTATGCCACGGTGATGGCTCACAATTTCTCGGGATACGATGGACAGTTTCTCTTGAGATACTATTCGGAACAAAGTACCGAACGTCCGAAAGTGACTTTGAATGGAGCCAAAATCATTTCCGTTCAAGTGGGACAAGTGCAGTTTAAAGATTCGATGAGTTACTTGACCATGCCTTTGAGTCGCATGCCTAAAACGTTTGGAATGACAGAAATGGCCAAAGGCTATTTTCCACACTTTTTAAATACCGAAGCCAATCAACACGCCGTTCTACCCCATTTGCCTGAGGCTCACTACTACGACCCCGACAACATGTGTACCGAACAACGAGAAGCTTTGTACGCATGGTACCAGACTCACGCCTCGGACCCTTTCGACTTTCAGGAAGAATTGTTAAAATATTGTCGTTCCGACGTGGACATTTTACAGCGTTGCTGTGGAAAATTTCGAGAATTGTTCATGGAGCATGGAGGGATCGACCCTTTGAAAGACGCCTGTACCATTGCCAAAGGGTGTTCCTTAGTGTACCGCCAACGATTCATGCCCGAAAACACCTAGCTGTGATCAGTCCTCAAACGAAGAACTTTGTCAAACGTCAATACTCGGTCAAAGCCCTACGCTGGCTACATTACTTGTGCAACAAGGAAGACAAATAGATCCAACACGCCCGCAACGGAGGAGGCGAAAAAGCCATCGACGTGAACAACATTCAACAATACGAAGGATTGATCAAATGTAAAGTCTTGCCTCCCACGTACTTGTACCATCCCGGTTTACCTCACCATTGCCAAGGAAAACTGTTTTTTCCCTTGTGCCGTACTTATGCAGAAACGTGCAACCAAGACCAACCTTGTCAGCACACTCAGAAAGAACGCACCTTGACGGGAACGTGGGTCAGCGTGGATCTGTTCAAAGCTCTGGACTTGGGATACCAACTGTTAGAAGTGTACGAAATTTACCACTTTCCCAAGACAGAAAAATACCACATGGGCGACGAGACTCAAAAAGGCATTTTTGTAGACTACGTGAATGCTTTTTTGAAACTGAAACAAGAAGCCAGTGGCTATCCTTCCTGCTGCCACACTCCCGAAGACCAAACGAAATTCAAAGAGAAATACTGGGAGCAGAAAGGCATCACTTTAGACCACACAGAGAAAAACGAAGGAAGGCGATCGTTTGCCAAAGTGATGCTAAATTGCTTGTGGGGTAAAATGGCACAACGACCGTGTTTACCCAAGACGGAGTATTTGACAGAACCTTCCCGCTATTTCCAGATGATTCACGACAAAACCAAATACATGAAACATGTAGACGTCGTTCGTGAGGACTTGATCTTAGTCAATTACGAAGAAGAACTCGACTTTGTAGAAGCCGACGAATCTGGAAATGTCATCATTGCGGCTTACGTGCCAGCCGATGCTCGTTTAAAACTGTACGAAGCTTTAGAATTGCTAGGAGATCGTGCGCTGTATTTTGACACGGACAGTTGCATCTACATCGATCGCCTGAGTCAACCTCACCCTACCACCGAAGGAGACCGTTTAGGTGCCTGGACGGACGAGCATCCCGACGAAAAGAGTCTAAGTTTTGCAAGTCCCAATAATTACGGCTACGAATACCGAGACCCACAAGGAGAAGTGCACACGGAGTGTAAAGTGAAAGGATTGATTCTCAATTATCGCACCAGTCGACTGGTAAACTTTGGCGTCTTGATAGAAGCCTTGCAATCTGGACAGGATGGAAATTTTAAAGTGACCACCCACGAACCGCACAAGATTGTACGTTTACCCACATACCAAATCGTCAGCAGACCCTTGGAAAAGTCTATCAAATAGTGTACCAGAAGCGAGTTCGGCTTCCCAACCACTTCACTTTACCGTACGGTCACGCTGGTATAAAAAAAAAATGGTTCCAAGACGATAGTCACCAACAAGAAAGAGGACTTCCACACAGCATGAATCGACTGAGAAACCCACAGAGAACTTCAAGTTCAAACCATACCATTTTCCTGTTTTCTTGCCTGACTATTGCAGTTGTGCCAGTTGATTGGAAACGTTTCAAAAATGGCTCACTGATAGGAAAGGATTACCTACTGAGAATGTTTTAGCTAGAACAGGATTTGTCTACTTGGGACCTGAGACTGGATTGGGATACGAAGTACAGTGTTTCAGTTGTGGTCTGAAGTTGCGTATGGATCGATGTATCTACAAAGATTCAGCTATTCTGGAACATACTCAATGGTCTCCGCATTGTCCTTACCTTTCTATGGTCTTTCCACCGATCACACTACGGTTCAGGTATGACGGTACCTTAGAGAAGGTAGTACCGATGTCCAAGAAGAAAAAAAGGAAGACTTCCAAAACTGGTCATAAAAAAGGAACGATGTACGAACTCGAGACTTCATTACGACTAGTATAAAAAGGGACAACGTCCAAGACCGATAGTTTATTGTCACTACCATTGCCAAGCGAGGAAGATGAATCCTTTCAAACAGCAAGTATCAAGCAAGAGCAAACTCGAGTGCGATTCTGTGCCTTGCGATGGCAGGGATGCCGTACGCTATGACCTTAGCGATTCAGTACCACTTCATCATGGGAACTTGGCTATAACTACTACTACCATACCTACCATGGAAAGTGATGCTGTGCGTGTCAAACCTGACGGATCCGAAAGCGATGCCACTCGTCATCGTACACCTTTTCACTTTATTGGTTTTCATGGTGGATGTCATCCTTATGAAACCATGCGGCTACCACCCTACGGATATCATGTAAAACTGAGCAAACTCCTACATATTTCACCGTACCCTCATCGAAATGAACCTGTGAAAGATGAATATTCGTTCCCTGTGCGTTTGCCTGAATAATGCGACTATGAAAGTCGGATCCAAACCTTCCGAGGAAAATGGCCAAAATATCTGGGAGGACCTACCCCCGAAGAATTAGCTAGAGCTGGATTTATCTACTTGGGCGAAGGGGACAAAGTTAAGTGCTTCAGTTGTGGTGTGTCACTTCACGAGTGGGAGAAGAAAGATTGCGCTTACCTGGAACATACTCGATGGTCTCCGGATTGTTGCTACCTACCTTTAGTGGGACCTCGTCATTGAAGTGGGCATACCATGTCGTGTAAGAAACCAGCTACGTGGCTAGGAGTCAAACGTTGGACAACCCCTAGACAAGTATTTAAACCCAATTTGAAAAATAATCTTCAAACATTACCAAATGAATTGAAAAAGAAGATCTACAAGGAAATTTGGCTGAGACTTGCCAGAGTCAAATCTCAATTTGTGACTGTAGAACTTTTATGTCGAGAAATTCACAAGAGGAAATTGACAAAAGTCAACAAACAAGTCAGATTTCTCTGGATCAAGGGTGCGTTCTTCCTAATATTCCGCTTTAGACCACTTACATTTGAAGATTTTATTGACATTCTTGAACGATTCCTGGAATGGCAGTGGTCAGAAATTACTCACTTTGTCCATTACTTTCACTCTAGGAGAAGTGTTTGACTGACATGGTTATGGATCCTTTACAAGAGAACATTCATGGTTTGCCTGTGGAATTGAGAGAACCTTGAAATCCAATGGAAGGACGAAACCTGGCTTTAGTGCCTTACAAATGATGGATGGAATACCATCGTTGGCAAGAACAACGAACCCTGCATTTGCCTCCCAATCCTCATTTGGCCGAAATGTCCCAGTTACAACACGAATTGCAATCGTTGATGGATCGCAGCGATTTGTCAGAAACGGAAAAATCGCGAAGCTACGGTCAGTTGTTACAACGACTGCACTCTTTCACCAAAGAGCTTTAGACGAAACAGTTCTACCCACTCTGAAAGATTTAAGGCCTTGATGAAAAGTCCATTACCACCACTACCACCTCCAGAGGTCAAGACAGAAAGTCCACCACCACCACTAGTCCCAGTGATCAAGACAGAAAGAGAAGAAGAGCTTCAAACTTCACCAGAAAAAGTACGCAAGTTAACAACACCACCTACATCCAGAATTGGTTGGATTAAAAAGATGATGCTACTCCTTCCTCCTCAGAAGAGAAAACAAAAGCCAAGACAGAAGTGAAACAAGAACTGATTTCCCTGTTCAAACACCATCCTCCTCAACACCTATTGCTCGTCGGACACGCAAAGCATTACAAACCAAGAAAATACCACAGAAAGACAAGAGTAGCATCAGTGAAGAGTGGATCACTTATGAAAAAAATGGAGAATGTGTTAGCCAGCATTTACTACGATCCATCCCATCCTGCAGGTTACGGAGGAGTTCAGAAATTGTATCGTGCTGCCAAAACTCGAATGAAAAGTTTCCGTTTACCTCAAGTGCAACACTGGTTACAAGAACAAGCTACGTACACCTTACACAAACCCATTGGACGAAAATTTTCCAGAAGTCGCACCCGAGTGGAGGGCATCGATCATCAGTGGCAAGCCGATTTAGCTGATGTCTCTCATTTGGCCACCTACAATCGTGGTTACAAATATTTTTCAAAATTTGGTTGGGTCGTGCCATTGACTTCCAAATCGAGCAGTGAGTTATTGCGAGCCCTCAAAATGATGTTGAAACAAAGAGGTCGTCACCCTCTTTGATGGCAAACTGACAAAGGCACCGAATTTCTGAACCAAGCTTTCCAAAACGAATTGAAGAAACGTGACATTCATTTTTTCACCACCGAGAATCCCGAAACCAAAGCCAGCATCGTGGAACGTTTTCAACGCACCTTGAAAGAACGCATGTGGAAATATTTTACGCATCAACACACTCTCAAGTACGTCGATGTCTGGCCACACTTCATCTAATCGTACAACCAATCTTACCATCGGAGCATTGGGCGTGCCCCTCCCCCCAAGAAGTGACTCCTGACAACGAAGTGACCGTCTTCGAGCGCCTGTTTGCTACGTCCCCAACAGTGACTGTCCCCAAGAAAGGTGGAGTGTTGGCATCAGGAGATTGGGTACGCATTGTCAAAACCAAACACACTTTAGACAAAGGTTACTTACCCAACTGGACCACAGAATTGTTTCGTGTCACTGAACGAGTGCGTGGCCGTTATCCTCCTGTCTATAAATTGGAAGACATGTACGGGAAGGTGTTAAAAGGAACGTTTTACTTGCCGAGTTACAACTTGTGACCAAAAAAGAAGACGACGTGTACGAAATAGAAAGCATTGTCGATCGAAGAACTCGTAAAGTGGGAAAACGACGTGTCAAAGAAGTTAAAGTACTTTGGAAAGGATATCCTCCCAGTTTTGACACTTGGATCGACGCTTCGCAGCTCATCGACTATAAAAAGAAGTGACCATCATGCCCTTCAACACAGCCTCAGCTGCTGCAGTAACCACTCCGTCGCCCAGTTCTTCTCTGCAAGATCTAAAAAAAGCAACCCTTGTGGGTGTGGTCTGGAGAACGTGTGCCTAAAACGCAAATCATCTTTTTCTGCCAAATCTTTGTGGTGTATTGTGTCATCCGTGCTGCCATTGCCAATTTGAATTTGCAACAAGGAGACAAACAATTGTGTGCCATGTTTCTTGGCAGTTGCATTGGTTACCTTCTTCCCAATCCGTCTCTGAAATATTCCTCTGACGGAAACAACAACGAGAGTCTTGTGTCCAACGTTAGTCCACCTTCCAACAGTCACCCTAACCATCCTCTTTTAGACACTCCTCTGACTTCCAGTGACTCCTCGGACACTAGCACTGTGGAATTATGAACAACCAATTTTACTTAACGTTACCCCGTGACAGTTCCATGGAGGTGTTTCCCAATAACACTTTGTGCTGTTTCTGGGCCAGATTACCTCAAGCCATCACGAAGCCCAATGGGAAGTGGCTTTGGTGGAAATGATTCACCCTACACAAATCAAAAACATCGTCGAAAATCAAAACACTTTTACAGTGGAAGTTTATGACCCGCAAGTGCAGCAAGCCATGGATGAACGTGCCTCTATGGCTGACTTTATGAAAACACAAGACCCCAAAACTAATCGCTCCACTTATCTGTTGAAAATTTCGGCGGGCTATTATTTTAGTGGTCAACATTTGGTTAACGCCATTGCCGACAGTTTCAATTTCATGTTTGGTAAAAGCTTGGAGAAAGCCAGAAGAAGTGTCACGATCGAGTACCACAAAATAGCTCGTCGCCTACTGATAAAATTTTCAGAGGACAAAGTATTAGCCATTACATTTTGTCCTGAGTTGTACGACATTTTGGGTGCAGACCCCAAGATGATCAAGATGAGAAACGAAATACCAGCCGTGACCGGTAACTTGGATTTTGAGAAATATTTTCGATTCCCTGTAGAAATGAACCAAGAACTGAATTTGATGTTTGTGTACTCCGATGTGGTGGAATACAACGTGGTGGGACACACCTCCGTACCGTTACTGCGTGTCATTCCTTTCAAAGTGGATTCTGCCTCGAACGCTGACGAGGAAGGTGGAAACACCTATCACGTTTACCGCAAATTTGTACATCCTCACTATTTGCCCGTCAGTAAGTCTTATTTCGACACTGTCAACATTACTATAAAAGGAGATCTGGGACAAAATATTCCATTCACCAAAGGGAAAGTCACGGTGAAACTCCATTTTCGAAAACGATTACTTTAACCCTTTGTCAGTCATGTATCCTGGTTACCAAGGAGTCGCTCGACAGTGAGGACATGGTTTAGGTGATATGCTAAAATCAGCCTTTGGTACAGTGGTTCCTGTTTTGAAACCGATGGTGACACGGGGATTGCACGCCTTAAAAGATTCCGCGTTGACTCACGGCAAAGAATTTCTCCAAAATGTCATCATTGACAAACAAAATCCAAAAGAAACTTTCTTAAGAGCAGGCAAAAATGTCTTGCTTCAAACGGATAAAGACATTTTGGTCCGGCGAGAAACTCCTTTAAATGCCCTGGGTAATGCCGAGTCAGGCATTCCTGCTTCCCTGACGCCACAGCAAAGACAAGACAGAAAAAGACGTCGAAAACGCCCCTTGAGAGGACTTCACACCCCTGGAGCTAGAAGGACTAAGAAAAGAAACACTGTCCCAGAGTTAGACGTTTTTGATTATTTAAAAAAAGAAAATGATGCACCGTGAGTCTTGTGCTTGTTCCAAGTCGGAACTGGATCGGTTTGCCATGCCACCCACTATGATGACGATGCAAGAATCCCAATGGGTCGAATTTCATCTCGTATCCTCTTTGACGGGATCAGCTCCCATCGAGTTTGAAATCAAAGGACAGCCCGAAGATTACATCGATCTGAATAGCAGTTACTTGAACCTGAAACTGAAAGTGATCAAAACAGACATCACCAGTCCGGGAGCCGATGCCAGAGTTTCTCCCGTCAACAATTTCATGCATTCCTTGTTCAGCGTAGTGGATTTGTACTTGAATAATAAACTGGTCAGCGTATCTGCAAAGTCTCTTGACGTACGGAAAAGAGGCCAAGAACACTCATCTGGATGCTTGCGTGGTATGGAAACCTGACACCGCAGATGAAGACACGTTAACGACACAGCCCTGACAGCCGATATCCTCACAATGTGGGTTTTAAGAACTGTCGAAGGAAAATTCTGCAAGCTCATAGTTTAGAACTGATGGATTGCTTTACATTTGGACATGTGGTTTGCAAGACAAGTATTTGCTGAACGCAGTGGATATTTGCCTGAGACTCAATCGTAGCAGTGCCGCTTTCCATTTGATGGCTCATGCCAACGAGTACAAAACCATCATCCAAGAAGCCAGACTTTACGTGCGTCGCGTAGAAGTGTTACCTAAAGAGGGAAACGACATCAGTCACGCATTGAGCAGATCGACCGCCAAGTATCCGATACGACGTGTAGAAGTGAAAACATTCACCATTGCTGCTGGACTCCGATCCAAGATCGAAGATCATCTGTTCCAAGGACAGTTACCCAAATGTTTAATCGTTGGTATCGTCAGTAATGCAGCCCTCAAAGGAGCCCACGATCAAAATCCTTTCCAGTTTAAGCACTACAGAGTGTCCAAGACCGAAGTCAGTCGGGATGGCAAGACCTTGTGTACCAGACCATTCGATCCTAACTTTGCCCAGAAGAATTACTTGAGATCGTACT